>JARWLC010000006.1:119950296-120120296 GCA_033318265.1 Phyllotis vaccarum
TATCATTCTTCATCACACCTACCAAGTGGGAGAAATAAGTACAAGACTGCTTTAGAAATGGAGAGAAATGGAAAGGCTTAGAAACCAGAATATGTATGTCTGTAAATGTTTGCTTCAAAATATCTCCTAACTGTGGGCTTGTCTATTAGATTACCTATTACCCATCTATCTAAAAAAAAAAAAAAAAAAAAAAAAAAAAAAAAAAAAAAAAAAAAAAACCATCAAATTATACACATATACAATAAATATATATTTAACTCATAAAAATATATGTATGTATGTGCTTATGTATGTATATGAGCCACACTTTCCTGCCTTCAAGTACATGTAAATATAAAAAAACCAAAAATCCATGAAAACTAAAGACAAAATGGGCTTACTGTAAGAAAAACAGCTCCCAGTGTGTGAGCCAGAAACCTTATGATTTTCTCGCTCTGGGGGCCTGGTTCCGGACCCCTTACTTTTTTCTGGTTCCCTGTCTGCCTTTCTCCTTTGCTTTTCCTTAAGAGGATGTATTATTCTGCTAAATATGGATGCTCTACTCCCTCCGTACTGCCTCACCCAGCACCAATTGTAGACATTCTCTCTGATAATAACTGCTCAGATCTCCAATGCCAACTGACCCAGTCATTCATTATTGCTTCATTCACGTGATTTGGGGGGGGGGGGGGACTCACAGGCCCTGAATGATCAAATGCCTTTCTCTAGGCAACTGGCTCTATGTGACAAAGTAAAACCACACCGGTCCTATAGATTGCAGTAGATTAGAAAGCCCACTGCCTCAATTTTTATCTCAGACAATGACAACACCATTCAGTCACATAAACTAAAATAATGAAAGGATCTTCAATCATTTTCTTCTGCCCTTTGCCATTTTATCCATTTGATAGTCATGTACCAAGGGCATCTTGTGTGTCTTGTGTTAGGCTGTGTGGTCCCCTCACCTGCCTGCCTACCTAAAACCTGCCCATCCTTTAGAACTATTTAGCCAGCCTCTCATGACATTCAGACCATGTAGGTTTCTTCCTTCTATAAACAGTACCTGCTTTGTAATTCCTGTTCTGCTCACAAAAGGCCTTGGTTTGTTAAGGCCTGTTACCTCCCCAGACTATAAACACCTCAGAGACAATGACCACATCCTTTTTTTTTTTTTTTTATAGACTAAATTTATCTCAGCCTCTGGCACCTTAAAATCCAATCAGGCTTTCAAAACTGAGTTGATGAATGTGAACCCCCCCCCCCAAAAAAAGACAATATATTTTAAAGTGAGAGGATATATGTTTAAATAGCAGCAATTTCTTTTTAGACTCTCGGAGGCAATTGATACCAAATGTGGTGATCTTACAAACATAGCTTCGGGACTTAGTTCTCATTCACTCATAGCAGGCATTTGAAACATTTGAAAGTGTTGTCCACTAGACTTTCATGAAGATAACTTTCTTCAAGAGGTAGATGGACGACAGAGCAAGAACTGGCTTTGTAGCTCTTGTTGGGTTTTTTGTTGTTTTTTTGTTTTGTTTCTGCTTTCCTCCTTCAGATTTTTTCTGTCACTATTTGGAATGGAAACACCACCTGATACCCATGAGGACTTCTTAGTGAGAGACATAGCTAAGAGCTTGACACTTGTCACCAGGTCACACAGACGCACTTACAGTTATTTGGGATGTTTTCTCCTGTGTTTCCTGACGGGGCTTAAGCTTTCCAGGCAGAGTATTGGAGGTAAAAAGGTAAAAGCAGGTCTCTGGAAGCTGCAAACTCACCTGACTTTGGTTGTGGTAAAAGTCTCTAGAAAAGTCTTTGGTTGAGTCAGAATAAAATGCATGTCCCAGGGGATGAAACTTCATGGCACTCTGGAGCAGCAGGCTGTTCCTGGGTGACAGGTGATTCTGTGTTTGTTACTGAGTGGTTTAAATACGCTTCTGAATCATTAGGTGACATCATCATACATGGGGGATGCACGGGGGATGCATGGGGGATGCACGGGGAATGCATGGGGGATGCATGGGGGACGCACGGGGAATGGCTTCCTCCGCAGTGGGACTCTTTCTTCTCTTATTTATGTGCTTAAAAACTGCTCATTTCTCTTTCAGTGCCCAGGAAGGCAGGAAATCAGATAAGTAACATATAGCTTTCCTATATGTTACTTTATACACTCGACTTGAACTTTAAGTATATATGCATGCTTCGTGCCTGCCTTGGGGCATAATTACAAGTTTGTCATGGTTTTATGCTTATTTAAGAATTACTTTAATGACTTTTCTCATGGTCCGGCTGCTGCTGGGAGATGCTGTAGAATGAGCTAATTCACCAGTATTGCTAAGAAGACTTGCTGCACATTTGGTAAGATCTTGTACTAAACAACTCTAACTGATCTGCCCCGCTCTGTTAGTCCTTCCCTTTCTTGCAGTCTGGGATAGGATGCATACACAGCTGCATTGCTGTCTCTTGTCTGAAATGCTGGGGTAACAATGACTGCAATTAATATACCCGAAATGTTGAGGATCCATCAATATCTACTTCCCAGGGAAGAGGCAGAAAAAGCTCATTCTACAGCATCTCCCCGCAGTAGCCGGACCACGAGAAAAGTCATTAAAGTAATTCCTAAATATGCATAAAACCATGACAAATTTGTAATTATGCCCCAAGGCAGGCACGAAGCATGCATATATACTTAAAGTTCAAGTCGAGTGTATAAAGTAACATATAGAAAAGCTATATGTTACTTATCTGATTTCCTGCCTTCCTGGGCACTGAAAGAGAAATGAGTAGTTTTTAAGCATGTAGATAAGAAAAGAAAGAGTCCCATTGCAGAAGAAGTCATCCCCCATGCATCCCCCATGCATCCCCCGTGCATCCCCCGTGCATCCCCCGTGTATGATGATGTCACCTAATGATTCAGAAGCATATTTAAACCATTCAGTAACAAACACAGAATCACCTGTCACCCAGGAGCAGTCTGCTGCTCCAGAGTGCCATGAAGTTTCATCCCCTGGGATATGCATCTTATTTTGACTCAACCAAAGACTTTTCTAGAGACTTTTACTACAACCAAAGTAAAAGCTCACACATGCTAATGGAGCTCTTCAGCATTGTGCTAGGTCCCAGCCTTGGGATTAGCATTTCTAGTTTCTATAGACTTCTGTCCTCTGTTCTGTTGGCCAAGAGCCATGGGAACTGATTATCAGAGCCCAGTCCTACCTTTGATGTGTCAGAAAATATTCACTATATAAGGGACACATATTTTATGCATTTTCTATGGATTATTCATAGTCAAATCAAAGTGACCAGATTAGAAAATGGAAGTCTTGCAGGAGAACCTTGTGAATCTCTGGGAGGTCTTCGAACCCTCTACCATAGCTAGTGGTTCACACACAACTTAACAAGGCAGATGAGTTGAAAAGGGGGTAAATGTAAGTATTAGATGAGCATGCCAACCCTGAGAGGGCAATGTTCATAAGGCTGGGGACCAGTTGATGAGCAAAGAGTTAAGAGCTTGGTTCTGGAGCCTACTTTATCATTTACTAACTAAATAACAAGTACTCTAGCCTAAGTGCGCCTTACTTCTCATCTGTAAATGAACAGAATGAAGAGTTAATATATGTAAAGTTCTTAAGACCTGGCACACAGTTGGCACTCATAAATTTTAACTATTGTTTTTATGACGGCGATCATGGGCATCCAATGAGATTCGAAAGATTCTTGTCTCAACTCTCACAGGTAGTCCCAGCTGGAAGATCAAGGCTTATACCAGGATCTTTGGGGCAGCAGCTCCCTCCCGGGACTCAGACTCTAGGACAGAAGAGGGAACAATCCTGTCCTAGGAGGTCTGGGCCTCGGATTGAGAATTGTGACAGCAAATGTGACAGGGAGATGTGTGGGCCTATGTCAATGAGAATGAGAGAGAAGCTTCCAGACCTCTCAGACAAACAGCATTACCATTGCAAGGGTGTCGGAGAGTACACGAGAGGTGCATTGTCGTATTTAGCTACCGAATCCCCAGTCAGTGGAACAATAGGATCTCAGTGGATCTACAGGATCCCACACAAAGGGTAAAACACTCCCAGTGTGCAATCATATAGTATAGGAATCCTATAGATTAAAAAAATAATAATTTTGCCTCTAATTCTTTGTGAAATATCTGCTAGTTTCATAAAATAGGAAACACTTACCTACAGACTGCTAACCTAAGTCAGGATTGAATCGTCATCCATTCCTCCAAAGCCAGCAGTACTATTGGAAAGCACTGTATATGCAGCAGGAAGCAGCATCTGAGCTATGTTCGGAGTTACAGGCTAACCTGAGCTACAAAGAGAGAGAGAGAGACCCTGCTCCAACTCCATCTCAAAACTAAGAATAAATTGATACATAAATAAATGATAGGTCAGTTCTGATCCCAAAATGAATAACTATGGCCAGGATCACAAATTCAGGTTTTACTCTGAATGGCACACCCATGGTGGAGGATGATATGAGAGCTTTTATAGTTTTAAAAAAAAAAAAAAAAAAAAAAAAAAAGGGAAAGTGTCAGATAAGTGGGCTACAGCAGAGTAAGGCAGCCTCTTTGGTAGGATTCAGGGGAAGCCAGTGGTCCCACTAAGTTTAATAATATATTCCAGAGTCTTTCCTTAACAGTCACATAGATATTGGGACAGACAGAGAAGTGTGTAACAAGTGACTCTAGGAAGTCTGGCTCCTGGAGCTCTGCCATTTTCCATCTGTCCCCACAATCATGAAGTTCTAGTCAGTCAACCAATCCCTGAGGTTTTCAGCAAGTGTGAGGGCTCTTTAGAGAATTCTAATTCAAGGGGAAAGAGAATAAATTGAAATGGAATGTCACGTCAGAGCAACTTGAGGGACCTGGACCTTAGTTCAGTCCCTGGAAGCATGAGCTTTGTCACACTTTCCATTTTTGATGTATTAGGACGTCAAAGCCTCTGATGGTGGTGATTGTCATTGACAATCTGGGCCTTACTAGTCAATGCTTCCCTTACCATGTGTGGACTGTTCTAATACAATGGAAATCTTCTTTTTTGAAAGATCTGAGTTTTGTAGATTCATTCACAACTTTCTATCTTTAATGGTCAGTTTGGGGTTTGTTTTGCTTGCTTGTTTGTGACAGGGTCTCTTGTAGCCCAGGCTGCCTCAAACTTGCTAAGCAGTAAAACATGCCCTTGAACTTTCTGCCTTTGTTTCCCAAGTGCACCACTATGGCCAGCTTTATAGCACTTTTTTATTAAACATCTCTCCTTTTCACACATTTCTATATTTTTCCTTAGCATTGCTATCACAATCCATCCCACACAATGAAGACAGAATGTTACTGCAGCCTCTGGTCACAAAGGCCTGGCATAGGACCTGGTGGGTGACTTACACAGAGGGAAAATGACAGAAAATACATAAAATGGGCTAACTTACATTCTTACTTTTGAGCCAATGATGAGAGGCCTGCTCTCTGTTTCTTCCCTTTTTTATATCAATATTTATAGAAAGAAATGGGTCAATAGCTAGAAAACACAGAGAGAGAGGGGGCAGGCAGAGACAGGGACAGAGAGCTCTGAGCCCCTTTCAGATGAGCTGGGATGTCACAAAAATTACAGTTCTTACTTTTCAGGCTCTTGATACAACATCTTAGAACCCAGAAGCCAGGGCTTCAGTGAGGTTGCCTTCCTCAGCTTCAGTGTGATGTTCCATGTAGAGCTAGAAAAGAAAAGGATAATCTTAAACGTCCTATTTGAAAGGAGTTCAGCTATGAAATGCCAAAGTCAAGATAGGCAAGTCCAGAGATCCGGCACAGGAGCAGGTAATGTCATTTCAGAGGAAGTACACAGTAGGGCTACAAGAGTCGAGATGAGTATCCGCCTGCAGAGAGGTTTAAAATAAATTTGGAAGGGTAAGAGTGTCGGAGCTGCTGACAATGGAGTGGTACATTCTATTCTTTTTGTAAGGCTCATAGTTTGCTAATATAAAAGCAGAACTCTGCTAGAAAAGACACTTGGGAGTCATGTGATCAAAGCCAAGACTTGGTTGGAGCATAGATCATCGTGAGAAATAGCTAATACAGCTATCATTATACACCAGAGGATGAGGAGTGAAGATCAAAGGTGTCAGGACTCAACTTCCTAAGAGGAAGGGAGATGGATGGTTAAAGTCACCAGGACCCACCATTGTGGTAGCCACAACAATTATCACAGGCCAAATAGCTTGCACAGTATAAATTTAAGGTCACATGGTAACCAGTTCATTCTCTGATAAGAGCATACTTTCTGCCCTGCCAATGACCACTGTCCTCATTAATTTTATGTCATCTTGACACAAGCTGTAGTCACCTGAGAGGAGGGAACCTCAAGTGATAAAATACCCCGAGAAGATAAGCCTGTTAGTGGAAAAGTCTGTAGAGTATTTTCTTAATTAGCGAAGGATGTGCGAGGGCCCAGGCCATTTTTGGTGATGCCACCACACTCTGAGCTGGTGGTTCTGGGTTCTATAAGAAAGCAGGCTGAGCAAGCCATGAGTAGCAAGCCAGCAAGTTGCATTCCTCCATAGCCTCTGCATCGGCTCCTGCCTTCCGATTCCTGTCTGGTTTGAGTTCCCACCCTGGCTTCCAGCAGTGTGTGATTTGCCAAATACACCCTTTCCTCCCTGAGTAGCTTTGGTCATAAGAGTTTCATCACAGCAATGGTCATCTTAACTGAGAAAGGCACCTTTCCCTACATCGTCACATGACCCCAAGGAAAAAGGTGCAGTCATGGTGTCTCTTCATAAAAAGATGCCAAGACTCAGTTAACCTCCTTGACTTCATCTAGCACAGATTGCTTCCATGTAGCCTGTCCTCAAATATAGTCACATCACAGACAGGTTAGGGGTTCAATATGGAATCGGGGAGACATGAATGAGAATCTAGAGTTGTAGAATATTATTTTAAGATGTGCTACATTTGTCTATGTTATGGGACATTTGTTTAATGATACAATGTTGCATCTGTTTAACTCTGTGAAGCTGTTACTTTGCTGCCTGAAACATCTAGTTCATCTAATAAAGAGCTGAACAACCAATATCTAGGCAGGATAAAGGAGAGACGGTGCTGGCAGATTAAAAAGGAGGAGACGAAGAATCCAGGAGCCACAGCTACACAACCAGCAACAGAGTGAGGAGTAAAGAAAGGTATACAAAAATAGAGAAAGATAAAAGCCCACGGGCAAAAGACAAATGGGATCATTTAAGAAAAGCTGGCTAGAAACAAGTCAAGCTAAGGCCAAGCATTTATAAATAAGAATAAGACTTATTTGGGAGCTGAGTGATGGGACCCCAAAAATAGCAAAAGAGTTAAGAACCTTAAAAAAAAAAAAAAATAACAACAATCTAGTTTTTTTGTTTTTTTAACTGATTAACTATTTCAGATGTGTTGAATGGGAGGCAAAAAATTGTTGGCAATATGAGGTAGGTCATGGAAAAGAGAGTATTAGGAGATGGAGAAATACCTCAGCAGTTCACAACACTTGCTGCTTTCTCAGAGTACCCAAGTTAAGTCCCCAATACCTCCACGGAGCAGTTCAAAACTTACACGTTGTAAACAGTCCCAGCTCCAGATGATCTGAAGCCTTCTTATGGTCTCCTTATGTACCCACACATTTGGCATATACTCACACATACACATAAATAAAAATAAACCTTCAATAAAGAAGGAAGACTTGGTGACAGAGGCATTACCAAGACAATGACTGAGAAGAGATTAAGATGGCAGAATCTAAAGAAGGTCATAATGGGAGTGCTTGGAGGCAACCTTTGTGGTTTAAATGGAAAGTTGGATGCAATGCAAATTCTTTTCATTCACTTTTCTCATTATTTAAAGAGAAAGCCCCAAATGGTACCCACCCTATGTAAAGAAGGAGCTCCTGCTCTCCTTCCTGTAACAGCTAGGTCTCTCTGCTTCCTACAGCTCAACCATGTTTACTGTGAAGGTTTTTCCTCAGCAGGCTGATACTTCACTGGACCTGTTCTTCACAGACATAGCATTATTCCCCATGTGAACCCCATTAAGCTACAGTTAGTCTGCTCTCCGAAAGAGCTGAATGAGTTTTCATTCTTATTACATTTAGGGAAAGTTAGGAAACCAATGAGATTTTTATGAGACCTCCTGTATCATCATTTTTAAAAATTAGTTCACAATTTAGAAATACTTTTCAGTTGGATAGGTGAAATTAGTGGTGAGAATTGGGGATGATGGATAGTTTAATCTGCTTGACTCAATAATTCCACATTGTATAAATGTGGATATACCATAGGTATACCACAGTATCACTTTAATCTCATAAATATATATATAATTATCATTTGTCACTATCTGAAATGAGTTTAAGACTAATAACAATACTGCCATTTATCAAATTGCTCACTCTATTATAAATTTTATTATGAACATATATTTTTATCACTGAATAAACTGAACATTAGCAAGCAGTATGTTTTCAGACTGGGGTCACATTAACATAATTTAAATGACTTGAAGGTTTATTTTATATCCAGGATTGAAAACGGAGCTGTGTTTGTGGTTGTAAGCTTGCCATTGAGCCCTGAAGAGAAATATCAGTGTCCTTTTAGCTTAGGAGTCCTTTCAACTCCTGAACTTACATAGGGCAACCTGCTGGTGCTATGCTAAAGTCTGGCTTGCTAAAAAGTGCTGGTAATAATTCCAACATCACAGGTAATAATTCCAAAATCACATTATATTTTTAATATAATGCAAATGTAATTTTATAGATTGGAAGTAGATATGGCTGCATTTATCTGCTTCTGAATTAAAATATGTTTGTTAACTTTTGGGAGTTACTTTTCTTGCATAATATTCAGGTTAACTCTTATTCGTATGCACTGTTTAGATTATATTCTCTTCAAAAACATGTGTTAAGTTGTTTGAATGTAAAGAAAAGAAAGATTCGATGCCTCTGATTTGCCTAATCTGTCTAGTTGGAGCGTGGTAGACTATTATCTTCAGTGGATCCTATATGGGTCTAATGTATTCTGAATTTTTGGTAGAATAATCTCATGCCTTATAGTCCCTAATGCAGAAAGTGAGAAACATACAAAAATTAAGTGCCACAAAAAGGCAGAAGTTAAGCTAAGCCCCCTTTGATACTGTTAGAATATCAATAACTGTTAGTTATCTGTTGATGGAGGGAAATGAGGGAAAGCAATCTTAGAGGCCACGGAGAGTTTGTGGCTGGCTTTGCTACTTAAAAGTTCACTGGAGAAAGAGCGGTGGGTGCTGGACTGTACTGAAGCCCAGTTTAACATTGGCTTCCTTCTATCACCTAGCTAAGACACGAGGGCCACCTAAAGCCTGGTTCTCATGCCCTGTCTTCTCACTTTCTACCCCTCAGTTTCTATACATAAGTAAGAATGGATCTGGCCGTGGGAAAATCAAAGTCATGGAGTAAAGTGAGGGTGGCGTAGGGCAGCTGCCATGGGACTCCCCGTACATGTTGGCTGAGTAGGAGAGGAACATACTGAAAAATAATTTAAGCTGATATAGAAATTTATTTCTGAGACTTCCTTGTTACTGTGTTAAGTCCAGTATGAAATTACTGGTGTATTTATTGTCATATTTTTCTCCATGGCTACAGTGGATGCCAAAGGGGGGAGATAAGAGGGGGGCTGACCTAAAAAAACGATTAAAATGCCTTCTTCTTCTTACTCCCAAGTCCCCGCCCTCCATGACAGTACATGCATTCTGATAAAGAATGACTTACAGTGCTAAGGGAGGCTTAGATTTTGCAAACGCATATGAATTCTATTTGAACAACTAAACTCAACCTCGGAGAATTAACCTTCTAGACTAGTTTAAGAAACGTCTCTGCTGTCTTGTACTTGGCTGGTCACTGTCCCATCACGTCCCCCTCCTCAATTCTGTTAGTCGACTGGCAGCTGCCTACCGCCATTATTAACAGTTTTCAAGCCTTACTTTGAAGCCTTCCTTGTGACTACCTAAAGGGTTTAGTGTGGTTCTGAAGCTCAATTTTATAAACTATCTTATCGATGCTAACTTACATGGCACATAATCCACCAGTTTCAAGTGTAGCAGGCAGAAAACTTGAGGAAATTTATGTTTAGACAATTTTGTTCAGCCTTTGACACAGTCTATCTGTCTGCAGCCTTAGGCAGCAAATGACTGATTTTGTGAAGTTACAGTTCCCTGTAACCTTCCAGTGATCTTGTCTCTGGAATAGGGACATCCAGTCTTATTTAGTGTAGAGACCAGCTTCCTCTATTGACACAGCCAAGGACCAAGTCAGATGCATCTTGGGTTTTGCTTATAAACAGCAACAGAGTAAATGAGATGAGTTTCCGTAACTGAGTACTAAAACTGATTTATTATGGTTTCGCTTGCTTGGCAGAGTTGCAGTCTATCACTTCTGCCTATTAAATATTTCATTTGAGTTTGAGATATGCATCACAACGTGGCTCTTCAAGACATATGGAGTAATATTTTCCAACATCTAGCTTAATTCTAAAATCCAGGTGATTATGCATATATGGTATTTCAGATGTTGGGAAGTAGATTATACCCTGGGTTTTTCAGTGTGTAGAAAGTTAATATATTACATATAGATTCAACACATAATTTCATTCTTTCTGTTTTTTTATCCCACAGAAGAAATGTAAAGCACGTTCTAGCAAGGCATAAAGCATTACAACGGACTAAGTCCTATGTCTTACCAGAGTTTCCCTATGATGTCAAGTGCATGCTGGCCGAACAGAAGTGCCCAGATCACAGCATGCGGATAAGGATCATCGAATTTCTCCAGGCAGATATGACTAAGTACCTGGAAGGCTCCCTGTGAGTAGTAACAGTGAGAACCTGATCTGTGCTCCAAGGAGAGTAGAATTGGTTGGAACCAAGTCTCCTTGGTTTCTGGATGACAGAGGAAATAAAAGTTCAATATGCATAGATTTAGAGGAGGGGGCTGTGGTTGTCTTGGTTGGTTAAGTGCTTGCTATATAACCTCTAACACCCATATAAAAGTCCAACATGACAGCATATACTTATATATAGATTATTTATGGGGGGGTTAATAGATAGATGGGTGCCTGGTACTCACTGGCCTGTCAGCCTTGTCTAATCAATCGGCAGGTCCAGTTCACAATGAGAGATCCTGTCTCAACAAGCAAGGTTGTCTGAGCAGGAGAACAAGATTAACTTTAGACCTCCATACTTGCATGCACACACACACATGCACACACACACACACACACACACACACACACACACACTCACATATGGGAAGAAAGACAGAAAGGCACCACAGCAAGAAGAAACTTGGGTGTTCTCACCTTAACTGGGGGCTGCTGGAGATGAACTCAGTCTTATCTGTTGTGAACAGGTACCCCACCACTCAACAGTACAACGATGTGGTCAATGCTCTGCTGCAGGCCCACCCTTTCCTGGACGAGGACGGCTGTAGCTTTGTAAGTGACGATACACTTCCACCATCCCATCCATCTCGGTCCATTTGAAATTAGAGCTTCGCATTTTCCAATCTGACTCTGGTATTCTGTTTTTTCATTTTCTTATTTTTTCCTTTAACATTATAATTATATCATTTGTCACTTTTCTTTCCTTTCTCCAAACCCCTTTTCATATACCCGCCTCACTCTTTCAAATTTATGACCTTTTATCATTAATTGTTGCATTCATATATGAATATATTTATGTATGTACACATATATATTCCTAAAAACATTCTGCTTAGTCTGTATGCAATGTATAAGTTTTTGGAGCTTATCATTTGGTATTGGATAATGAATTGATGTGCTCTTTCTTGGAGAAGACTATTTCTTCCAACCTCAGTGTTTCTTAGTTGCCTATAGTTCTTTGTGTAGATTGAAGCATTCACCTCTCCATGGTGAAGCTTAGTATGCATCTCTCTCTCTCTCTCTCTCTCTCTCTCTCTCTCTCTCTCTCTCTCTCTCTCTCTCTCTCTCTCTCTCTCTCTCCTCTGTGATTCCTTCACTGTCTCTACCCCATGTATCTTTGTGTTCAGCTGTGAGGCACCATCTTTCTACCCTCTCCTAAAGCAGTCCAGGAGCTCCTGTGTAACTCCCAGCTCTTGCGAGTGTCCAGAAGAATGAGGTGGCTGTGTCTGAGCTGTAGTTGATGGAGTGTTTCTTGCTTTCTAACCTAACCTCTGGCGTTGAGTTCTTGTCCTCTTGCCTTCTTCTCTGACATTTCTGCTGTGTGGATTAGATAGATGCTAGGGTACTCTAAGGAACCCTTCCATGGTGTTTGTCCTCCAAAAGCACCAGAGATTCTGATTTAAATGTTGCAAGAACAGACCCTGCCACCAAGGCTTTTAAAAGATGTCAAAGGATCTACTGGAGAGCAAGGGTTGAGAATCGCTGCTCAAGAATGCTCAGGAACTGCCATACCGACTGAGGTATTACAATTAGGCAGGTTGGGGCAGGAGGACCAGGAGCTTGAAGCTAGCCTGGGCTACATGAGATGTTAGTTCACAAGAAACAAGAAGACTATCTTCATGTCTTCATTGTAACAGTGGAACTATATTTGACATTATTGAACAATAAACTTTAAAATTCTTACAAAATTTCAATGTTCACAACAGAAAAAGAATGATTTAAGAAACAGTGGCAAGAAAGTACAGATATGTGTACCTGACGATTTGCTGCTACTCCTGTATCTATCTTTATATGAATCTACTTTGGTAAAGGTGGTTAACATGCCAGATAAGCTTCTGTATCTCATCATCTCAACTATGTTCAGGGAAGGAAGTTTTTCCTTTTCCCTTCCCACATCCATTCTTCTCTTCTTTTTACTTTCCTTCCTTCCTTTTCCCTTTCTGTCTTCCCATCTTCAGGTAAAGGCTTAGTTTACAGAGGTAAGCTCAGAATATTTTGGATGGCAAAAGGCCGCAAAGATTCTCTTTTACCCTCCAAACTCAGAAAAGATGTGGTACCCCATGCCCGGAAACAACAGCTAGTCAAGATCAGAATTCGGGTGCTCTAGCTCACAAAGCATACCCTTTCAAAAAATGTGGTTTTTGTATATAAAGCATGCTACGAAAGAACCCATTTTTCCTCTTACTAAAAACAAAATATTGCAAACCAAACAACAACAACAAAAAATCTAGAGTTCTGATCTCCGTCATGATTACATAGGTAACACTGGCCCTCGGTGCTCCTTCTCCACGCGACACTGGCCATCTGACCAGTGACACAGTATGTAGGACTCCCGGTGTGTGTCTGTCTCTGTACAGTCCACATCCTTAGCCCTGTTCGTTCTCTGACACATGCCGTGTAGTCAGGACCAGGATAGTGCACCTGTAGTGAACTTAAACAGATTGCTTCTCTCTCATTGTCCTCGAAGCAATACAACTGTTACCTGACATTTACATTGTATTATATATTCCACGCAGCACAGAGATACTTGAAATTAATGGAAAACCTTTCCAGAGAGTCTTACCTATATAAGCAAATAAGTCTCTAGAATAGTTTTTAAAATTCTATTTTTGTGCTCTCTCTGTCTGTCTCTCTGTGTGTGTGTGTGTGTGTGTGTGAGAGAGAGAGAGAGAGAGAGAGAGAGAGAGAGAGAGAGAGAGAGAGAGAATGAGAGAATGATGGAGAGAGAGAGAGAGTCAGTCACTTGTGGATGGGTACAGAGGAGAGTTTGTGGGAGTCTGGTTCTCTCTTTTCAGTTCCCAGTAATTGAATTCAGGTGATTAGGCCTGGTAGCTAGCGCCCTTACTCACTGGGTCATATCTCCTGCTCACCAATTACATTTTGACCTTTGCTTTTGTGGTTATTGAAGTGAGATAGCTACAAAGTAATGAATAATGTCTACTGGGCTCCTGTGGGCATTTGATCTGTACGTTCCCCAGGTATTCTGTAACGATAATAGAAAGACATGGAAAATGGCTTAGCAGGTTGTAGCCTCGTTTAGACAGTTAAAAAGTATAGGTGGAGGCTGGTGAAGGGAGAGGGATTTGCTCAAATTTTCTCCACATCTGTATATGAGGTTGTCATCCTTTTGTGCTAAATTACACATTATAGAAAATGCCTAAGAAATAAGAATATTGAGAGGTCTGTGTATGCATGCATGCATGTTCGTGCATGTGTGTATATGAATGTGTGTGCATGTGCTTGTGCGTGTGCGTGTGTGTGTGTGTGTGTGTGTGTGTGTGTGTGTGTGTGTGTGTGTGTGTGTGTGAAAAGGACCGAGAAAGAAAAAAGAGGGAGAGAGCATACTTGGTCACTTTTAGGGATAATTTCTTGTACATTTTCAAATCTATGCAGTGATTTACCACAGACCTTTCAAGATCAAGATTTTTCTTCACATGATTACATTTGATGCGGGATAATTGCTAGTTCTCTGTAGTGAGAATTATGCTGAGCATCCTGGGACAGTGAGCAGGAACCTTGACACCCACTAGGTGTGTACGTGGCTCCTTTTCCACTCCAGTCATAACGCATGTCCTCAAACATCATGAGACGCCTTCCAGGGAAGAGGAGCAGGCAGCATCAGTAGGTCGGTGGGAGGTGGGAGGCTGCTGTTTCAGGTTCATTAGCCACTGAGGTGTACCTTCTTCCTGAGTACTGATGACATTTCTAAAGAGGTTTTTTTTGTTTGTTTGTTTTGGTTTTTTTTGGTGTTATTGCTGTTTGTTGACTTATTTTTGCCATACTGGGGATTGAACTCAGGGCTTCTTACATTTTAGGCAAGTGCTCTACCACAGAGCCATAGCCACAATCCTTTCAGCACAGAACTTCAAAAGATTAGGGTTTCCTCTATAGCAACAATACTGCTTTTTTGCCTATGAAAATTGATAACTGTATAATCTCCTATACAATCTGTATTATGTATTGCATCGAATTTTTCTGTTTCTGGATTTTTTTTATTTTATTTTTTATTTTATTTTTTATTTTATTTTTTATTTTATTTTTATTTTATTTTTATTTTTTTGCTAATTCAATCTCTTTGTTCTTCTTTGTTTTCCCTGATATCTATTTTCTAGTCCAGTGGCTGAACACATGCTTCACTTATGTAAATGTTTCTTGATGATTATATTTGGCTTTGCAACACAGGGTATGCACCTGCCCAATGCTGCAAATCGCCTTACATGTCACAAGAAGCACATAGTTTCAGAATGATTAGGAAATCTGTGTTTGCGTAGGACTTTTCACATCTTCTTTCGCTGAGGAAGAATATGGGGGAGAGGGAATGATTATTGTACAGCACAATATCTTCCACTGAGTCTACCCACCTCACACTGTTAAGTGAATAACTCACAGTATGGAGCATACAGCAGGTGCTCACTAAATACTCATAGACAGAACACTCACACGGATGATCATATTTAATTGGTCCTTTTCACTTTGAGAAATGTGTGAAGTGAGGCAGAAGAACTTGTCCACTTAATGATATCCTAGCAATTGATGGCTGTAATAGCTTCTATTGAGTTCGGCACAGCTAGAGTCCTTTCTGAGCTGTAGGAAACACAGAAACAAATATATTTGAACTAGTTCATATTTCAGGACTGAGAAAAAAGAAACACAAGCCATCTAAAAGTTTGTGATGTTGTAAATCAGCAAGGCCCGAACATAGAACCCTGTGGGAGGTGATGGAGCATCTCTGACTCACACATATCCAGGGGCTTAATCAAAGCACAAACCAGTCCCCGACTGAGCCTACAGAATGCCTCACTAGGACTTTTGAACTTTAGGGCTAACACTTTATAAGTATCTTCCACAAGTAGCTATTCAAAAGGCCCTTCCTTCCTTCCTTCCTTCCTTCCTTCCTTCCTTCCTTCCTTCCTTCCTTCCTTCCTTCCTTCCTTCCTTCCTTCCTTCTTTTCTCCCTCCTTCTCCCTCCCTCCCTCTCCTCCCCCCCCCCCCTCTCTCTGATTTTTAGATAAAAATTTCTCTGTGTAGCCCTGACCATTCTGTAACTTGCTCTGTAGACCACGCTGGCCTCAGATCCAAAGATCTGCCTGCCTCTGATTCCTGAGTACTAGGATTAAAGGTGTGTGCCACCACAACCCAGCATCTACAAGATCACCAAGATTCTCTCAAAAATACAGTTTAAGGGTTCTCTCTCTCTCTCTCTCTCTCTCTCTCTCTCTCTCTCTCTCTCTCTCTCTCTCTCTCCCTCTCTCAGCTCAGACATTAAAGTGATTACCACATAAGATGAAACCCAAGTTTGATAGCCAACACACAAGAAAAATGTGGTGATGCGCACATGCTTCTGATCCCAGTGCATGGAGACAAGCAGAAATTGGAGACAAGCAGATCCTTGAAGCTAACTTACAGGCACTCTAGCCTAGTCTTTAAACCTCATGCCAGTAAGAAACCAAGGTGGGTGGCTCCTGCAAAATGACATCCGGTGTTGACCTCTGGTTTCTATATGCATATATACACATGTGATGTACCCCTGCATATGTACCTGCATACACACATTCATAAGGACACACACACACACACACACACACACACACACACACAATGCATTGGATGGCAAAGACCATGCTTTTCCATTTGATAGCTGAAGAATGTAGGCTAAAGGGGTTACTTACTGAAACTTACTTGGTCAATACATACTAGATTTAGTACTGGAATCTGAATCTTCCCAACCTAGGTTATAGAGCTTTCTGAAGATGAAGGAGTACTGGAGGATGACCCAAGAAACCAGGAATGTCAATAGCTGAATATCAGGTCTTTGGCTAATGTTTTCTAAGTGGCTCCATTTACTGACAAGGAAATAAAGCCCATTTGTTTGAGATTTTTTTTTGGTTTGTCTGTTTATTTTGTTTTCTTTGCTCTGATTGGAGGCTTATAATTTGAATAGGCACATCACAAAATTGTTGTCAGGATAAATTTAAGGATAGACTCACAGTTTCTATGATAATAAAATGAAAATAATTTCAACCCTAAAGGTGACATACAAAGTGTAGTAAGAGGTTTCTGTCCCAGATTTTCAGGCCTAGCCTCAAGGTTTAGGTCCTCAGACCCACTGACCCACAGAGACACACAGATGCTTATAAAAGTTTTAGGCTGATCAGCCAAAGGCCCAGGCATATCACTTGCTAACTCTTTACCCTTAATCTAACCCATGGCTCTTCTCCTGTTCAGCCATGTGGCTTGGTACCTTTTCTTAGAGCAGCATAGTTGTCCTCTGCTTCTTCCAGCTTCTTTCAGGCCTTCTGCTCAGTTCTGCCCGTTCCTAGAGTCTGGTAGCTTCGCCCATACTGTCTGCCTTTGGCCAATCAGTGCTTTTTATTAAACCAGTGGATGGGACAATTATTTACAATGAAACAACATAATCCCCCTACAAAAAAAGATTGTGTTGATCTATGGGGTTATGCAAAGCTCTAAGGATTGATTGGTTTGCTTGTTATTTTACAGTTTTTATGGAAACGAGCCCTCAAAGATCGCTTCAAATATGTTCGAAGACCCATTGAAGACGATGAGCAAGTACTGAGAAATAAGTGTAAATTTGGACATCGAAGAGGCCAGACAAGGAAGTCTCTTGCTGATGTAAGATCTGACGAAATTAAAATTGTACAGATAAAAGTAAGCCTGAATCCTAAACACTCAGACAGCACTGACTGATAATGATGTGACAATAAATGGCCGCATTAAAACAAGTGAGATACCTTTGAAAAGTTACCAGTAAACTTGACGATTAGCATGGCTGACAGATGCGTCTAAAGAGGGTGTCAGTAAATATGAGGAGATCAATATGTCTGTCATTAAACGTTTCATGACCCATTTTCTTCACAGCCTTTGAAGAAACTAGAAGAATCCTTATCTGGTTTCCTGAGTAATAATTCAGAAATTATCTTCTTCTCACTATATAACACATTGTATATTCTCTTTTCTTCTAAGTGTTTGGAATGTCTCATGGAGTTCAACCTTGTTTCAAATTCCTTCTGCAGCCAAAGATGACCTTGAGTGGCTGACCTGCTTTCACTTTCCGAATGCTGAGATTACAGACCTACACTATCTCACCCACTTGCAGCTCATGTGGTGATGTTCATGTTACTAAAGAAAGTTGGATGTTGTTACTTGAGACAGGGCTTCTTTGTGTAGCCTTGGCTATATTAGAACTAGCTTGGTAGATGAGACTGGCTTTGAACTCACAGTTTCAAAGGTGTGCACCACCATTGCCTGGCTTGAAAGTTGGATTCTTAATTTTAATGTATTCACTGATTTTGAGTCCTGGAGTTTGAACCCAGGGCTTTGTGCATGCTAGGCACATGTTCTTCCACTGAACTGTGCTACTAGTCTCAAGAAAAATTTTAAAACTCATAGTGGAGAAGTTAGGTGGTCACCAGTCCCAAGGTTGCAGGGAAGCATATCCATAAACATGGGTACAGAGTTCCATACTGGCGTCCTCCCCTGCTGCTCCAAAAGGCTTCCAGCCTCATGCTGTGAGTGGCTTCAAGCTGAGGCAAAGCATAGAGATTCCTCCTACATAAAAGGAATGCCTTGTGAGTCTTAATATGTGTCCTTTAACAACCTCAGAGCCCCCCAGATGTCCTCAGAAAATCATGCCCCTCTTTAAATTACTTTCTAGCTACAATACTAGATTTAACATCTTATGAACACTGTCCAAACTGACAAACACAGACACTGAATCTCTTGCCCTCCCAATTATTTTTTTTCACTTTAATCTGCAGGAATATTGTAAATCCTGATTCTTCACACATTTATATTATAGAACATTCATGATGCAAATATTCTACTTTTAGTTTGATATATTTATTATTAATAAAGTGATTATATCAGCTTTAATGGAGTTTTTATGAGCTTCCTTCATTTCAGCATCATGCAAAGTTTCTGAGGTGCACTGCTTAAATATTTTATTGCAACTGTAAATGAGACTTTCATGTGTTAAGTCAGGTAAGATACTACTAATTATACATTTTCTTTGACAAAATGACAAGAGCATTCAATGGTACCCTGAATTTAGTGAGTCATTTTTTAGAAATTTTTTTTGTACACTTCCAGACACAATCTAAAAACCATAGTAGCTATAGAAGTACTCACTTGTAATCCCAGTACTTATGGGGCTTAGGCAGGAGGGGAGAACATTCAAGCCTGGTCTGAGCTATGGAGAGAGGCATTGACTTGAGAGAGAGAGAGAGAGAATGAACTGAAATCATGATAAGATAGTCATATGAGCTTAAAATGTTTTACATATTCTTAAGTCACTCTGGAAAAGAACTATATTCTGTTATTGCTGTGTGACACTGTTTCTTGGGAAATGTGGACATTTTATCCCTGACAGGAAACTGGTGACAGACCAAGTACGGATGTCACTAAAGTCTAACTTGGTAAAGCAGTAATTTTATTTGTTTTACTTACAGGAATATGGGTGAGGGGTTATTTACAGAAGCTGAAATGATTCAAAACTGGTTGCATTACCCAAGCCCACCACAGCAGGGGTTGCATCTCAGCAACTGTAAACCTAGAGCTTATTGCATAAGTTGCAGACAGACAAGAGAGGGTTAGATGTGTTCTTTCCAGGTGACTCATGTGGTCTGAGTCTCCTCATGGTAGCTCAGCTTGCCTGAGAGTATCTGCTTCTCCTAAGCAGCTAGGCCCATCTGTGAGTATTTCTAGGTGGTCTTTACTGTTTATATAACCTTGAGGAGGAAGGGAGCTAGTGAATCTGATCAGTTTCAGGGACTTCCTAAAGCTGTTTTAAGTTGTTTACTTCCTGTCTTAATGAATATCTGTGCAATATGAAATATTTTACCTCTCCTTAAAAAAGTCCTGTTGTTTCATTTCTCTATAAATATTCTGTTTTAAAATATCCTATTGTTTTACTCCGCTTTAGCTTTGCACTCTCAAGTGGAAGATTGTAACCTCAAGGACACTAGTGCATAAGAATTATGCATAAATTGAATTCCTTCCAAAAAAAAAAAAAACCCACAGATTTTTGCTGCATTGAAAGTAAAATTCCTTATAAGTGAATTTTAAAAAGTTAGTTCCACTCTCTTTCTTTTTATGGTTCATGACCTACTGAAATACTTTGGAACTGATGCATGAAAAAATTAAATAAATAACAATTGTCCCCTACATTAAAACTTAATATCTTCATGGGCTCTGAGGTCACACTGAGAGACACACGTCTATATTGAAGTTTTTTCTTCTGTTCATATAACATTTTTGAGTCCTCTTTGTACATTATCTGTTCCTTGTCAAAGCAGGTTGTAAGGGTCCAAGGAAACGCTGAAGGAAGACCCAGTCTCAAATAGTTATGCAAGAGCAAAGAGTTTTTATTTACCATCGTATGTGGGGGTGTCATTCAGCTGTACAAAATGGTGATGAACCTGAGAGGTGTGTGCAGGCTCCTTTTAAGCAAAGCTAGAGGAATTTCAGGGATGGTTAGGCCATCCCAAACATAACTGGTTAAGCAAGCAGCAGTACCTTTGGTTTACTTTTAAGTGGCTGAGGTTTTATCTTTGAACATACTTAGGTAAGTTTCAAGAGGATTGTGGAACTGTCCTGACATTGTGGAGCTGACTCAGGCCTTGTTCATGCTCTCTCCCTTTACTCTCAATGTAATTTGTTGCTGCATGGTCCTTTGTTGGGAGAGACATCTGTTTACCCTTTTAAAATCTAAATTTAGTTGTAAAAGTGAGAAAATTTAAATCCTTCACCTTAGAAATTTTCAAAGCTACAGTCTGTGTGGGTAGACAGACCCTCAGTGGTGCCTACACCATGGAATGAACCACTCCAAGACCTACAAAGGGACACTGTATAAAAACAAAACAAAATAAGCAAACAAAAAACCAGGGAATCAAAGTTTTCAGGGCTAGGCTTTACTTTGTAATTAAACAGAGATTTTTACCTTCCTTCCATTTAAGCTAAAAGGCCAATTGATTATTGTTTATATCTCAAGAGACAACATTTTTCCTGGGAAAGAAAGACCACTGGAAATATTTCCTTATTGCACCTTTTCACATGAAGTTGTTTCCTTAAACTTTATAGCCTCTCTGTTTATGATTTTGTATTCTATAAAGTCATAAGCTTTTAAAGGATGGAACACAGAATCCATGTATTTCTATACACACACAGTTCCTATGATAATAAAAAATATAAATGCACATGTGGAGGTTGGCAAAATATCAATACTTGGGTTTATTTCATGGCATTTGGAACCTCATACTGATTGCCTAAATTACATTCAATCTCCTTTTTGGCCTTCTGATGGCTCTAATAAGGTTTGAACATCAAAAATGTTTGGACTTAGATATTGTTGGAAATCTTTTATATTTAAAAAGTTCATTGACTGGTATAATATTTACACACTGTAGGAAAAATAAATAAATCTGTTTCATATGCTGTAGTGATTGCAACACATTGGTGCAGGCAAGAAGCAGGAATCTGCCCATGCATTCTAAGGTAGGAAAGAAGGATCAGCTCCTCAGAGGAAGAGATGTGGGAGGAGAAGGGATTGCTTTGATTGGCTTTGTTTATGCACTAGTCCCCCCTCCCCCGCTTTGGTGATAGGACAGGAGAATGGGAAATATCTCAAGGGTCAAAGAAAGGTTTCTTAGTCCTATTACATAGCTTCCATGGATAACCAAAGTCACTTGTGTGGCTCTGAGCAGGGGCTACAGATCCTTTGTGCCTGATCCTTACCTTCTACAGTCTCTTGGTTTAGCTCTGCACAGACTATACTTTTGGCTACAGTGCCCAAAACAAGATCAGTGCCAATGCCCTAACTTGTGTGTGCGCTGAAGCGCAGCTGGCTGCTCTGCAAACAATCTCACTGAACTTTAAGAATGGTTGCCTTGCCAGGATTCTAGGCTACATCTCAAGACCAGTCCCTTGAGAAAGTGGGTATTTTGCCTTTTTTTTTTTTTTTTTAATGCCTTTCTAACCTCCAGACCTCATAGTGCTGCTTGCCGGGTCTTGTCATCAGGGCTGTAGCTATTCCAACACTTTCTAAGCGTGTGACTTTCAGTGTCAAAAGAAATAAAACAAGAGAAAGGGAAATTGTACCCTGATGTGAGTCAGGGAATGTGACCAGATAATCCAGTACCAAATAATTTGAAGTCCCATGCGTTGAATACTGTTTCCTTTTCTTTTTTAAAATTAATTAATTATTGGTGTGTATTGTGATGTATGTGATCAGTGCCATTGTGCATGTATGGAAGTCAGAGGACAGCTTTGCGGAGTCGGTTCTCTCCTTCAGTTATGAGGATTATGAGGATTATGAGGACTGAACTCAGGCTTGTGCAGTATATGCTTTCACCTACTCTCTAAAAATTCTGCTTAGTTTCCTCTTAATTGTGTTTTATTGTACGTTTCTTGATGAATATGCCGGCAAGTCTATGTCAACTAGACACACAAGCTAAAGTTCAAAGGAGGGAACCTCAATTGAAAACATGTCTCCATAAGATGCAGCTATGAGGCATTTTCTTAACTAGTGGTTAATGAGAGAGGGCCCAGCCCATTGTGGGTTGTTTCTTTCTCAGGCTACTTGTCCTGGGCTCTATAAGAGTATAAGAGCGTGGGCTGAACAAGCCAGGAGAGCAAGCACCCCTCCATGGTCTCTGTATTAGCTCTTGGCCTTAGGATTTTACCCTGCTTGAGTTCCTGTCCTGCCTCCCTTCGGTCCGTGTTAGGGGAAAGCCAAATAAACACTGTCCCTCTGCAACCTGCTTATGGTCACGGTGTTTCATTGTAGCAATAGAAACCCAAACTGGGCCGGTAAATTAATAAAAATACTATAGATTCTCAAAATAGGTCACGTAACTTTAGAAATTGTGCAAGCTGCTGATGTTTTCTGTTCTATGCTGTTGGTCTCTTGCTCTCATGACACCCCACCCTGCATTTGCTCCTTATGTTTGTTACTAAATGTGTGCCACCCATGCTTTGTGTAAACCCATTTTCTATTGCCAGTGGATAGAGCTACTTCAGAATAAGGGGACTCATCATCCCAAGACTACTCTACAGCATGTGACTTCTTGTGCTACAAAGAACTACAGACTTGGAGTGGGGTACTGCATCGAAGTAGGAACCCTGGGTCAGGAGAAGATTCTAAATTCTGGCCAGCCCATGGAATGCCCTGATCAACATGGGTGTGCTCCTTCGGAGGTTTCTGTGGCAGTAAGGAGAGGGCTACAGGGAAGAGTCTTGATCCTGATGCTTTCATCAAGCAAGGGAAATAGAGTCTCCGACATACACAGACAGGGACCCTGGATCTTGGAGCCCCACACAATATCCCAGACTCTTTTTCAGGTGTCTCTGTGCTCCAAAGATCACTTGGAGACCTTCTAGGCCTTTTCTAAACACTCCAACAAACCATTGGGATATAAACATACTTTTAACTAAAATATTTATTTTATTTAAAGAAGACCTTACTTACTATGTAGCCTTGGCTGGCCTAGAACTTGCTATGTAGACTAGGCTGGGTTTGAATTCATAGAGATTTGCCTTTCTCTGCACTTGAGTCCTGGAATTAAAGGTGTGCCCCACCATGCCCATCTTTATTATTTTAAGTGTGTGTGTGTTTATGTGTGTGAAGGTGACCACAGAAGCCAGAAGTGTCTGATGCCCTGGAGCTTGAATTAAAAGTGGTTGTGAGTGATCTGGCATGTATTCTGAGAATCCGGCTTGGGTCTGCTCTAAGAGTGGTCCATCTTCTTAACTTTTGAGCTATATATCTAGGCCTCTAAACATATCCTTTGATATATCTAAATTCTTAATACTTTTTTTGTGGGATGGGGTGTTTGCTTAGTATGTGCAATTCCGTGGGTTCAATTCTCATTTAAAAAGAAGAAGAGAAAAAATGTAGAAACATCTGGATACTATTTTGATTATCACATACTTTTCCCCCCTTAAGTTACTCTTGAAAGCTCCTTTCGTGATCAATATTCTGTGTGTTTTTAGTCCATTATTGGTTGGCACTCATGGCAATAACCATGCCTAGTGCGAGCAGCACTGATGACTCCAGGCTTTAGCTCTGCTTCTCCATGACTTTTCTGTTCCTCTGTCAGCCTCCTGGAGTTATGGATGTGTCCCTGAGGATCTGGCTGGTCCTGCCTTCCCTACATGGGTCTCAGAGTCTATCCGTGTCTTTGCTCTTTGGTCAGCAAGGGAGATCTGTGAGAAGCATTGCCATGTGCTGTAATAAAACTGCTTAAAAAGTGGAAAAAACATTGGACTTTGTATAAACACATCCACTTTTCATTTCCCTTCCTAAGACATTTGGAAATCCTTCTCAGTTCTCAGTTTAGAGACAAATTGTTTCCATTATGACCTTAATTTAAGGACACTTCTCAGAGTCTGAAACATGGAAGAAATAAAATGAACATTTGTCCCACTGGGATCTGAAACTTGGGAAATTTGGACCTCTTATTTATTTTTTAATCCAACAAAATATGTAGGATAGTGACATCGAAATTTAATAGATGTTTTTAATGGTGCCCTTGTATCCCAAATCTTTCCAAGTATTTGCTAAATAAATGAGAAAAGCTAGCTAATTACCACTTGTTAAGTTAGCAACACTGTATTTACCACTCAGCTCTCTCTTTAAAGCATTTTCCTATTTACTCAGTATGTACGCACCTCCTATGTTTAAAGTTATAAAGTGGTGCTTTATGTTACTTTGTTTGGACCAGAAATAAAATGAGTTGCAAGTTGTGCCAAAACCTGCTCGGGAATTTTTACAGAGTCCCCTTGGCTGGTTCTCAGGGTATAGCTACTTGTTCCATACTGCAGCTGACACACAGTGATTAATTGCATAAATACTCATTATTTTTATATCCGTTTCCACAGATGTTCCTCTCTTGGTCCAAAACCAAACTAGACAGCAGAAAATAAAGAAAAATGTTGGCGGTTAACTGTATTCCAGATAGAATGCAATTATTGCCTTTAGCGGGCAGCTAATTTACTAATGCTGGGAAGTTTTATAAGTCAGCTAAATACTTGGGAAGCACTGGGTGAGACTCAGAGAGTAAACTGCTGATGTCCTGAGATGCAAGCCTGCATACTAGCCCAGAGGCTGATCAGAATCCATAGGGAAAACATCATTTCCAAATTCTACTTAAGGACAATAAAATTAGAAACAGGCACTACTGGAATTTGGTATTAACAAACCCCCAGCTTCCAGTATGGCACTCATCAACAGAAATATAATACGAACCATATAGATAATTTCTAATTTCCTAGGAACCACATTACAAAAGCAGATAGAATCGGTGTTAATAGTGTCTTTTACTTAACCAACTACAGTCACTATATTATGATTTCAATATTTAATCATTTTAAAAATCAGTGATACATTCAACATTGTCCTTGCATTTGAAATCTAATATCACCAGCATGTTCTTCAAATCAACTAGCCACATTTAAGCCAGTCAGAAACCACAAGTGCCTAATGCCTGCCATGTGGGGTGTCTCACGTCCATTTAATCTTGGAAAAAATAGGGAATAAGAAAGTGACACTCGATAGAGAAGAACACCATAGTAGCAGAGTTTATTTTACACGGTGCCACTAAAGTAAGCTTTTTGATCATATTCTGATAATATCCTAAAGGAGAATGAAAATTTTTTAAATAGCAAGCTTAAAGTTTTTAACAAGTGTATGTGTAAACATATCTTGCCTGCTTCTTCATCTGTGTATCATACGCATGCCCTTGGAGGCCAGAAGAAGGCACTGGATAAACTGGCATTGAAATTGCTCAGGGCGGTGAGCCACTCCGTGGGTGCTAGGAATCTAGCCAGTGCTCTCAACTGTTGAATCATTTCTCCAGCCCCTCGTTGTTTCTGATGCTGGCTTTCACTTAGCCTAGGTTAGCCTTGAACTTACTATGCAGCCAATGATGACCATTCTCCGGTCTCTACTTTCCAAGCGCTGGGATAACAAATGTACCACCACACTTGGCTTTTCTTTGCAGAATTGTTCAGACTGCTGAGTCTAAAACAAGTATGTTTAGTAAAAATACAACTTGAGTTTATTTACCTTTGGGAGGAAGAAAAGGTTTAGTGACATTGTTAAGCATCCTGTATCTTCCTTTTTCAGAAGCAGGATCAATCATCCGTTGACATCTAATTTGGGCATATAATCTTCTTATTTCTGGTCCAGCCATCAGCTTAGACTCCAATGTTCCAAGTGAATCTCTAGGGGTTGTAGAGACCACTCCACAACTATCAGTGTGGTCAAAAAAAAAAAAAAATCTAGAGTGTCTGAATCCAAATGGAGTTCATTTTCTGGTTAATCGATGATGATTCCCTCAAGGCCACTGTCCTTTAGTGTCTTTTCCTGTTTCCCAAGGCAGGAGTGATGTCTTCAGCCTTCGGACTTCCTTCCTCTTCCCTTTGCCTCTGTTCTTGTGAGAGCGCATTCCGCACTTTATGAAAGACACCTCAATGAAGTTCTGTAAGAGTCAGATGTACTGATCCCTGAACGCCCACTGCCCAGAGAACCCTGGGAACCAGAGAAGCAGGTGTACACTAGCCAGAAGCAGCTACTTTCCCCTGGCCATCTCTGTGTTTGAAAAGTCACTTTGTCTTTAAGGATCTCAATCTGCTCATTCTTAAAGGGAGAGACCTGGATCAACAATTTCTAAATTCCTTCAATCTCTGACAATATTAAGATCATTAGAAGTACATCTAATAACAGATAAGTCATTCAAAGAGCAAGCACATTGAGATCTTAAAATACTGATGCACTCTTTTAATAAGTAAAAAGAATCCAGGATACAAGGCTTAAACATTGCTAGTCTCTTTAGTATATGAAATAGTAGCTGCCTGTATTTTTCAGTGTCATACAAGTAAGTACATCATGCATATAGTAGTTTATAAATATCAAATTAAGCAACAACAAAATTCCATTATATTTCAATGGTGGCAAACTGTTCCTATAACTCAAATTTAGATTCACTTTTACTTTTAAACAAATATTTCATTTTCTTTTTGTTAAAAGATACTTTCTATGCATTTGAGATAATACAAAATAATGTGTGGGGTGTGGCATATACACAGTTTATGAGATAAAATGGACATTAGGAGTAACATTTAACTTTCAAATGGACCACTGCTGATACCATGGTATGGGCCAAGTTCCTCTTCCATCCCGCAATATTCAACATGACAACACCATGGCATCTGGAAGTAACTGTGCCTTGGAATTTCATGTCATCATTTACCAGCTTTTTAAGACAATGATTTTTTTTTCCGTCATCCATGCATAAGATCCCAATGAATCTATTGTTCCATGTGGCTTATTTTTGAGATGTGGAGTCATGAATATGATTGACTTGGATAACTTCCTGTTTTTCACTTCCTGTAATGCCTTTGGGATCCAATCAGGGTGTTAAGCTTGAGGGAACATTTATTTATTTTTCCAGTGCTTGGTAATCTAATGTGACAGGGACCCCTGCTGTATCTGGCTTCTCTCCTGTCCACCACCATCTGATGTGTGTCTGGTTCTAACTGTTAGGACATGTCACCTTGGTTCCTATGCAGGAGCTTTTGGCAAAGACTTTGCTTAGTGTGGAACTGCTGGTTTAGAGATTATGCAAATATGCAATTTTGCGAGACAGAACTAAATTGTTTTTGTAAGCAACTGTAGACATTTAACTCCCTGAGCAACACTTAATATCAGATCTCATTCATACTCAAAACTACTAGAAATAAATTGGTGTTTTATTGGTTCCAATTTTTATTATAATTATTTATGAAGTGATCAACTCTTCATATATTTGTAAATGATTCACAAATTGCTGTAAAATTTCTGTTCGGGTTTTGACCATTTTTTTTCCTATGAGCTTTTTCTTATTTGCAACTTTTATAAATGTGTTTTTTATTTGTATTTCATTGTTTTATCAGTTATATCCACCTCATCTTTTTTCAGTCTGCACTTTTCCTTTTAAATTCCTTTCTGCTTGTGTTAGATAGACACAATTAATATAGTTATTGTTATCAATCAGTGATCTGCCTTTTGATTTAATGCCTTTAGGAAATCTTTTTCTAAATTTTTTATCAGCTTGAAATGATAAAAATATTCTCCTATTTTCTTTAATTTTTAAAATAAGTTTTGCCTTTAACATTAAAGTCTTTAAACCATGAGGGATTCTTTTTTGTTTGTGGACAAAATAATGCTGTAAACTTTTGCAAAGTAGCCCTTCTTTTCCCCAGGGACCTGTGGTGTATCTTTATTGTTCTCTGGTTTTGTGTCTGAAAGTGTGTTGTACCCACTGCTCCAGCCATTGACCTCTGCAACAATAGCACCGTTTTTTGATTGCATAGCTAGAAAATATCTGGATAACTTCCCATCACTCTATTATTCTTTTACAGAAGAGCCTTAGTCTTGAATGTTAAATTGCTTATTAGTGTGTGCCTGTGTGTGTGTGCATACAGGTGTGTGTGTATGTGCATGTGGTGTGTACATGCATGTGCATGTATGTGTGTGTGCGCACATGTGTGTGCATGTGTTTATGATGTGTGTGCACGTGTGTGCCCATATGTGTGCGTGTGTATGTGTGTGTGTGCATATGTGTGTGTGTATGTGGTGTGTGCGTGTGTGTATATCTGTGTGTGTATGAGGTGTGTGTGTGTGTGTGTGTAGCTGTGTGTGTGTGTAGCTGTGTGTGTGTGTGGCTGTGTGTGTATGTGGGGTGTGTGTGTGTGTAGGCACAAACATGAAGGCCAAAAGACAAGTCTCAGAAATTGGATCTTTCCTGACATTTTGTAGGATCCACAGATTGAAGTGAGATCATCAGCTCTGTATTTGTTCCTCCATCAACTAAACCACCTTACAGGCCCACACTTGGGTTTTTTACATCTTTCTTTCATGAGTTTTAGAATTTAATCAATTTGCTAGTTATTTTTGCTTTTGATAATTATCTTTTTTTTTTTTTTACAAAAAAAAAGAGATTTTTTTTGCTGTTTTATGTATATGTGTATCAGTCTCTCTCTGTGTGTACGCACTTTCATGCAAGTACCCATAGAATATCAAAGGGGATATTGGTTTACAGGCAGTTGTGAGTCAACTGACATGGGTTCTGGGAACCAACTCTGGTCCTCTGAAAGAGCAGTAAGTGCTTTTAACTGTGGAGTCATTGTTCCAGTTCCAGGTAGTTTATAGATTAATAGGATGTTATTGGCTCTATAATTCTTTTTGGATAAAGATGACTTCTTGCAAGTTGAGTCTTTCTAACTGTAAATGGTCAACCCACACATTTCTTTATTACTGTAGTTTTCCTCATGCACATCTTGTGTATTGTTTCTTAGATTTATTTCTAATTACTTTAAAAGCACTTTGTCATTATTTTTTGAAATAGTAAAAATGCTGTCTAGCTGAGTGAAATGAAACATGCCTGAAATCTCAACACCAAAGAGGCCTAAGTATTGAAGAGTTGGAAGTCAGCCTGTGCTACATGGTAAAACTTTGACAAAACAAAATACACTTTTGGTTTGTTAGTTTATTGATGTTGTTTTTAGCAGTTCAGAAAATGTTCCCTCAGTCATAGTGTGCGACCTTTTGCATTTTTCTTAAGCTATCTCACAACCTAGGAATAATGACAATTCTTTTCTATCTCTAGGTTTTATAACTTATATTTTTCTTTCTTTTATTTTATTGCATCTGTGTGTGTGTGTGTGTGTGTGTGTGTGTGTGTGTGTGTGTGTGTGTTAGTACAACTTGTGAGACTTGGTTCTCTCCTTCTACTATGTGGATTCTGGGATTGAATTCAGATTGCTAAACTTGCTGGCAGGTGCTTTTACCGACTGAGCGACCTTAGCAGTACCTGCTTCTCTTTCCTTACCTCAGCAGGCACCTGTATAACAATATAGTACAGCACATTTGACAGAGCTCTGATTTTAAGGAGAATCCTTTTTAAAATTTCACCATTCAAAACTCATTTTGCTTAGGTTTTTGTTTTTACTATTCAATAACTATAGTTTTTAAAAAATGTATTGTTTTACTCTGATAAATATTTTCCCTTAAATCATAAATATATGTGGAATTATATGAGATACTGTTCAACATTATTTGAAATGATCATGTTTTTCATTACAAACTGGTTCATACACTATATAATGCTTATGTGTATTTGGACAGGCCAAGTAAATGATGGAGCTTTTAATGCATTCGATTTCTCTTTTATATCTCAAATCCAGCTTCCATAATTGTGGTTCTCAAACTAGGCTTTCAGCATGATAGTGTGTGAATTGTTAGGAGAAATCAATCACATTTCTTTTTAGTTCCATAAATTCTTTGCAATGTCAAATAAACGCTGTATTTCAGTGATGAGCCCAGGCTAGTTTTCCTTGTTCCTAATTTTTCAACCTCTTCTATGAGTATGATCTGAATTCCTCTTTCTTACACCGTCTTTCATATTTGAGGGTAATATCAGAGAAGCATCGTAAAATGACTGGAGGCATTCTCTTTTATTTTTTTCTTAATTCTCTGACAAAATTTGCAGAAATTTAGAGCACTCACCTTAAAATGTCCAGAAAGATTTAGCTCTAAAACCCCTAATTTTTCTTTGTGGAAAGATTTCAATCTTCGAATAAAATGTATGTTAGGATTGGAGAATTTTATTTTAATTGAATTATATTTTTTGAGAAGTTCACACGATCTATGTCTAGATAGTCATCCTGAGCTCACAGACACAGGGATGAACATGAAGTATCCCTAGCATTTGTAACGATTTGATGCCAGAGCACTCTAGTGTCTTAATACTGACTTCCTCACTTAGAGGTAACATCTGTTTGCATCCTGGTGAGCTAGACTACATTTCATTCAAAGCAGTCAGCTGAGTTTCTCAAAATGAATTTTATAGGAAGGCTTCCTTCTGGGTTCCTCAAAGCTGATGTCCTAGAATTTTCTAACAAAGGTTCATGTGAGATATTCTGCAGATACTCCCAACCCACCCAGGGTATAATGAATAGACTGTCACATTGATGATTTAGCGTCACACACACACACACACACACAAACCAGTTGTTAGTTTGAATTGTGGTGACCTGGCATGCTCAGCAACTATGAAAAAAAAGGCACTTTGAAAAAAAGACAGCTGGGTTGCCTTTTCTGTGGGTAAAGTGTTTATGGAATAAACATAGAGAGCTAAGTTCAGTGTTCGGCATTCATGTGGGTATGCTGACAGGAGCCTATGATCCAAGTCCATTGATAGGGAGGTAAGGACTGGAGGATCCCTGGGCCTCCCAGTCAGCCAGTCTAACCAACTGGTAAACTACAGGTTTTACAGCTTCTCTAAAAAAAAAAAAAAAAAAAAAAAAAAAAAAAAAAAAAAAAAAAAAAAAAAAAAAAAAAAAAAGGATGCCTAATGCCAACCCCTCTGATCTCCACATTCATTCATTTGAATACAGGTGTACCCCTACACACACACACACACACACACACACACGTGCATACACATGAACAAAAGCAAAAAATTACAACTCCTTTATTAACATGTTTTCTTCTCTTCTAAAAATTAAATGCACAGAAATAACACTGTGGTATGTTGTGAATGTTCTGGATAATCTGATTCCATATAACCAGATAAGTAGGAATTAATATTACTCTTTTATATTTGTCAAAGTCACAGGAGGCTGGAAAGATGTCTCAGAAGCTAACAGTACTTGTTGCTATTGACAGGAATCTGGGTTCAGTTTCCACCCCCACATTAAACAGCTCACAACAGCCAGTACAACATGGTGTACATACAGACAACTAGATATGCACAGATAAATAAAAACAAATACAGTTAAAGACAATACACTATAATTCCACTGTAAGTAACTTTCTAATTTGTTTTCATAAGTGATTGTCCCTTTGTTAACCATGTTCAAGGCCAAGTGAAATTACCCATGACAATACACACCTTGGGGATACATCATAAAAAGTGCAGTAACAGTCTTTCAGAGAGCTGAGTTTCCATGAAGTATTTAACTGCCTTGAAACATGAGATTAACTGATACTTGGAAAATATTTGGCAGGAAGAATCTGTTTATTTAGAGTTGAAGGTGGATGAACATATTACTGGTTCCAGTGAGAGTATAAGAAAACAGGCAAGGGGCGGAGGGGGGAGAGCGAGCCCTGACGGCGCCCCTAAGGCCGAGTGTGAACACAGCCAAGATGATGGCTTCAGGCGCTCTGTTCCCAAGCCTGGTGCTGGTTCTCAAGATCTTCTACCAAGTATTTGATGGAGTTTCAGGCAGGAAAGATGTCATTAAAAGGAACTACGGTCACCCCAGATAAAGGGAAAGGGCTCGTGTACATACAGCAGATGGACGACTCCCCCCTCATTCACTTCCGTTGGAAAGACAGAACCTCTGGACCGTGGAGGATGGCTTGATCATCTTTCCCGATGACTGTGAGTTCAAGCAGGTGCCTCAGTGCCCCAGCGGGAGGGTCTACATGCTCAAGTCTAAGGCAAGGTCCAAGAGGCTCTTCTTTCGGATGTAGGAACCCAAGACTGACCATGATGAAGAGCATTGCTGGAAAGTGAATGAGTGTCTGAACAACCCCCCCTTTGCAACCCCCATTCCTGGAGCATTGAGAGCATAGTGATGGCCATGAGCTCTCAGCACTGGGCGGTGAGAGTGGCCTGCAGAGCCTGTGGCTCCCCAACATGAGTCATAGCCAGCTCATGCAGCTAGCTCATCCGACCAGCAGAACTCGGAGAACTGAGTAGACTTGAAGCCAGTCGGAGGCCGTCACCCCGTCCTCTACCACCTCCTCTGCTCGCTACTCCAGCCCCTTCTGCCCCAGCTGCTGCCTCCACAACCAGCCCAAGCCTCGTACCCAGCTCAGGTAATGAAACCAGCACAGGAGCCAGCCCGACCCAACCCATCTAGCTGAGCAACCTCCAGAGCATTCTGGCCACTATGAATGTGCCTACAGAGCCAGGAGGCGGCCAGCAAGTGGATTTGGCCAGCGTGCTGACCCCAGAGATCATGGCTCCTGTCCTCACTAAGGCAGACGTTCAGGAGCACCTGTTGCCCTACCTGCCCTCTGGGGAGTCTCTGCCCCAGACTGCAGATGAGATCCATAACACATTGACCTCGCCCCAGTTGCAACAGGCCCTGGGTATGTTCAGTGCAGCCTTGGCCTCGGGACAGCTCTGCCCTCTCATGTGCCAGTTTGGCCTTCCTGCGGAGGCTGTGGAGACCACCAACAAAGGGGATGTGGAAGCATTTGCCAAAGCCATGCAGAATAACGCCAGATCGAAGCAGAAGGAGGGTAATACAAAAGACAACAAAGATGAAGTGGAAGATATGAGTCTAGATTAAATTATTCGCTGTTCTTCCCTGAGCTGGAATTCACAGCTTGGTTTTTACCAGTCAAGGGCAAAACCCGAAACAAACTTTCCCAAACAAATGATAAAGTCTGGCAGACCAGGAGGAACAAACAACCAGTTTTAATTGACTGGCACTCCAACATTTAGCACCCTAAAGGAAAACTAACTGATGCAAACTCCCTGCCGGTGGATCACCAGGAAACACACATGCAGAAACCTTGTTGCCCTGGATGCTGTGCTAGGTTTCTGGACTCAAGAGGCCTGACTATGGAAGAGCCAGCACCCAATACACCAGTTTGGAGTTTAGACAGCCCTGTTGAGCCTTGTCCCCACCTAGCTCTTACAGTCAATTGACTGGTCCTACCTGTGGCCTTCTAAGGGCCACTCCAGTCTGTGAAGTCAGTCACTTCAAGGGAGTAGGAAACACAGTAGGTGTTGACGGAAGTTACCTGACGGACCTACCATGAAGGCAGCACTCAAGTGAAGAGTTTTATTGGGGGAGGGAGACGGCAGCTGAGAAGAGGTAGAAGAAGAAAAGAGACAAGAAAGGGGGAAGAAGGGGGTCCTGATGTGACCTCGTGGGAAAAGAGAAAGAAGCGGGGAGGGGCTTCCCTTTAATAAGGAGATTTAGCACCTCTGCATAGACTGCATGGGCACAGACTTTGTAACCTTGGACTGTCTAGGTTTTTGCCTGAATATTGGCAATGCACATGCAGCCATAGGACCCTGGACTGACTGGTGCAGATGCCTGAATGCTAACAGTAGGACCAGTGAACCCCATGTGTCAAGTGTGTGGAAAATCTCAGCAGACACCATGAGTGTGAATGTAGGGAGGAGGAAGAGATAGAAAATTAGAATTGAAAAGCACATTATTCGAATGTGCACCTCACTGGGTAGGCTTAACGGCACAGTGAAAGCCAAAACAAGCGTGGACTTGAAGACTGATAGCAGAAATTCTCCAGTACATGTAACAAGGGAAAAATGATTTCAGTTGTGGAGAAGGGCTTTTTCACCTGACATTCACTGGGAGTTTGGTGACTTTATCTGTATTGAGGATAATAGGGGCAGGTGTTATCACTGCAGAGTTGATGCACAGAAAGAGAAAGACTAAATAAAGGTCTATCAATTATGCTAGATCTCCAAGTATCAGTATGGGCTATTCTATTTATATACAGGGACATAAGCAGTTATTCGTTTTTTTATGTCTTTCTACCTTAAAGGGTAAGTGAGAGATTCTCAGAGGATCCTGGATTTGAAAAAGGGAACTGCCGTGTGATTTTACTTGCTATGCTGAAGAGTAGGCATCGTCAAGAAGGAAAAAACAGGATCTAAAAATCAAAATGAGGAAGATTACATAAACTGCTTTTGAAACAATAATCCTTGGCTCTAGGGTCACTATCAAGATTAGACAGGCAGCTGGCTGGGGGTCCTGGCAGACATCTTTATGGTGGCTTTATGCATGGTTATGGTTGTGACAGAAGTTTGATAATGGCCCTTCGATCAAGCATATATCTATGTGAAGTCTTCCTTTGTGACCTCTTAGCTTCTCTGCTGCTAGTGTTTGAAATAAGTCACTCTATTTTGACTCCAACATCATTCACAGTATATAGAACATATTCCTCAACATTGGTCTATGAGAAAGTCTACAAAAATAACATTTCTGTAAGAAGGAGGCATATTTGGGCGTTGAAATTTTAGTTCCTAAATGGCATTTTCCAATAGAAAGAACAAGAGGTTTTGAGATATTTTGTAGAGTCTATGGCTAAGTGTGTGTGTGTGTGTGTGTGTGTGTGTGTGTGTGTGTGTGTGTGTGTGTGTACATATATATGTATATATATATATATATATATAGTATATGATAAGCCTGAAATATTGTGAAATGCCACAATTAAGGAACTGTTCACCAACTATTAGCCTATGTCAAAAGGACTCTACTAGCAAAATCCAGGAAACAAAATTACATAAGTATTTTGTAACCCTTTGAGTGAAATAGGAATGTATTAGTATGTTGTGTTACAAATAAGTAAGTAAATGCAGAAAAGTCTACCTTGTGGTAAGTAGAGTGTCAACTACTGTGTTTAGAAAAGACAGATGAGCCAAATGTCACCTGTCAATAAACACAGTGATGTTTCATCAGTGGGTATTTAATCTGATAAAGTTATGTGAGCTAGCCAGGTGTTCTGGCCTCAGCTATAATCCCTGCACCTGTGAGGCAGGAGGTAGGTTGGGCTACATAGTTCCAAGTCATTCTGGGCTTCATAGGCTCCCTAGCAAAACCTTGTGTCAAAATTCATGTTATTCTCAGCATATCTTCTCATAAAATTTAACATAGGTCAGACACTGAGAACTGAAAAGCTGGTAGATTCCAACTTAATCAGCTGATAAAGGTTAGTATCTTCAATATAGGGACCCATTTAGTGTTCCTGATTCAGTGAGAGATGTAAGCATTTATCGCCCCAAATACGTAAGCACTGGGGAAATACCACACTAATAGGTAGGGAGGGTATACATAGTAATGGACACTTTTCAAAATGTTCAAGAAATTCAGCAGTTATTTTAGACAAGGGACCTGGATGAGATGTGATATTTACATCTTACACATGCCCCCGGATCTGGGAAGGGTGTAACTGAAATGACTGGCACATCCGAATGTGATAGCAAATTAGATTCTCCAGGTTTAAGCACCTTTGTACTTAGAAAGTGCATATAGGAAAATTAAGGGGCATCGTATCTACAGCTTGTTGCCAAAGGAATCCTCAAGACGGGCATTTGTAAGCGCTACATATTTAAACTTTAATATCAACTTTGAATTATGTAAAAATAAAGAAAAGCAAAAAACAAACAAACAAAAAACCCCAAACCCTAGACCCTCAGCCCAGGGAACTGGCGGCTTCAACCTTCTGAATAACCTTCTGCCTTCCTGCTTGGTGAGAGCCCTTTCCTGAGGATCAGTACTCCACTGAGAGCTGTTTGATCAGAATCACCAAAGCTGGATGAGGATGTGCGGTCCAGCTTCGAAGGACTTAAATTTCAGACCTAATCCTTGGTTAATTTATGATTTACCAAAGTATCCAAGGAACTGTGAGGCCCTATGCTACAATTTTAGGGACCATGGTGACTAAATTAATTCCCACTGGTGCAGAGGACTAGGGGTCTGCTGGCTTCATTCTGTCAACAAAGGACAAGGAGCAGAGAGGTGGGATTCTCTGGGAGGCCAAACTTAGAAAATTCTGGGAAAGGTAGGGAAAAGTAGTTTAGAGTCAAGAGGCTTCCATCAGGTGTAATCCAGAAGTCTACTCTTCCATATGTACATTGCTCAACACATCTTACAGTCTGTAGAACATTACCTTAAGGTCCTTAGATTGGATATATTTTTCAAGAGTTCTGTCTGATAATCCAGTAGTGTTCCTGCTTTGCCTCTTGCTGGATGGGATGGTGCTGAAACATAACAGTCCTAGCTTGTTTTCTGTTGCTATGACAACAGGGACCCAAACCAACTTGCTTTATTTGGCTTGTATGTTTCACAGTTCGCCATCAGGAAAAGCCAAGGCAGGAACCTGGGGGCAGGAACCATGGAGGAACATTGCTAATTGGCTTGCTCCCCTGGCTTGCCTTTCTTATAGAGCCCAGGCAGGTTCCACTGGGCCCTCCTACATCAATTAGCAATTGAGAAGATGCCCAGACATCCTCACTGTCCAACCTATAGAGACTATTTCTCAACTGAGAGTCTCGCTTCCCTGCTATGTCTACATTTATGTCAAGTTATGAAAAATAAATGGTATTGTATGTGGTTTATATAAAGAAATTTGTCTAGAATTCTACCCCTATGACCCAAACAGCCAGTATAAATATGTATTTGCTTGTTGGGATTCTCATTTAGTGGAATTTATATCCAAAATTTTAATTTGTAATTGGCTTTATTTTTAATTCTAGTACTAGAAAATGTCAAAATCCTTAAAATTGAACAAAAGGAACCAAAGTTTCCCAAAGGTTTGTTATTTGTTTTGTTTTTTCAAGACACTTTTTTTTTTTAAATGTAACTCTGGCTGTCCCTCTGTAGACAAGGCTGGTCTTGAGCTCAGAGATCCATTTGCCTTGCCTTCCACATGCTCAGATTAAAGTCATGTGCTACCATGCGAGGCACCAAAGTTTTATTACTGTATCCTGCTGTGGAATAATGTTCTTGTACACTGTAAATATTTGTCACTCATATTGGTTTAATAAAATGCTGGTTAATCAGTATCCAGGCAGAAAGTATAGATAGGGCAACCAGATTAGGAGAATGCTGGGAAGAGGAAAGGCAGAGAGAAGCCGACTCCAGCCAGATGCAGAGGAAGCAGGATGAGAATACTTTATTGAGAAAAGGTACCAAGCCACGTGGCTAAAGATAGATAAAAAATATGAGTTAATTTAAGTGTAAGAGTTAGATAGTAATATGCTTGAGCTACTGGCCCAGCAGTCACTATAATAATATTAAATTTCGGAGTCAATTACTTAGGAAGTAGCTGCCGGGTATTTGAGAATTTCTGGCAGGACAGAAACTGTCGAGACAGAAACTTCCAGATACAGTATCCATTATTTGTTTTTCTATTCACTTCAGCCTTTTATTCTTTTCCTCTTTGTCCTGAATCCACTACACTAAGCACCCAAAATTCAGGTCTATATTCTAAATCATTTATGAAAGCTTAATACAATGCTAATGAGATATCCACTCCTTTATATTATGAAAGCTAATAACCTTTACATGTGGCCTGGCATACATATTTCTTCTATCAGATGTTCTGAGAAGTCCAACTTCTTACGAGAACAGATATTTATACAAAAGCAAGACATATTCTGGAATCCTACTTGGAAAATATACTGACTGCCTTTTCAGTGGTTAATAATCCAACCAACATTGCTCTGCAAGAGAAGATGAAATACTATACAGATGAAGGAGTCCTGGGGCAGTGTTGGTGGGGGGGCTGTCTCAGTAATTTCTGCAACACAGGTATAAGTTGATGAGATGGGACTTTTTTAAATAAGAGAGAGAGAAAAGGCCTAGGTTTAAAAAGTACACACAATATTATAAAGTATCATGGATGCTTGTACCCTTTAACTTTATAAGTCATATCACAAGGCCAAGCACATTAAGCCATCCTGGCAAATGGATACAGCACAGAACTTTGGCTTCTGCTGGCCATAACTTAGAAGATACACCTGAAGTTTGGAAGTTTTCACTAAAAACATGTTTCTTAAAAATGATTCCGAGTGGTAGGAAGATGATCAGAGTAATGATCGGTCTTCATGTGCAAGCATAAAGACTGAATTTCTGCACCCCAGTACCTGTGGAAAAGCCAGGCAAGAGTGCTGTTTATCTATAATCCCAGTACTTCAGAGGCAGAGACAGGATTCTGAGGCAAGCTGGCTAACTGGACTAGCTGAAGCTTCAAGTATAGCAGGAGACCCTGCTTCAATAAATAAATGGAGGAAGACACTGGGTGTCAGTTTTGGGTATCCACATACACATGCATGCACATCCACACATATGTAAAAATCCATACATGTATGTACACAGACCACACATACACATGCAAAAAGATGGTTGTAAAATACTCACTTAAAAAGATTTGCTCCTCACATTGGAAGGTAATGCTAATTTAATAAAAAGCAAGCCCAATATTTTCATGGTAGCTTTTTTTTTTTTAAAAAATATAATTTCCAAAAGCCCATTTTGTTTACTTGGATAGACTTACTGTGACAGATATAAAGATGACCACCTGCCCCGCGCCTATCTCTCGGGAAGGAAAGACACGGCACACACTGAGGATCCTTCTGCAGTACAGTTTTAATGTATCTTGGGGGAGAGCATTTAGCTTATAGAAAATGGAGAGGGAAGAGAGAGAGCTGGCAAAGGGCCGGCAGGGAAAGAGAGAGAGTGAGGGAGAGGGAGCTAGGCTAGGCCCCGGCGTGGTCCGGGCCGGGCCATCCGCCACGTGGCCTAGAGCCTGCGCCAGGAGCCGGGCCGGCGTCTGTGCGCACGGCGGGGCGGAGCAAGAGAGAAAAAGAGAGCACGAGGTAGGAAGCACCCGGTTTTATGTCGACCAAACGGCCCCCGCTTTAGATGTAATATCTTCCTATAGGTTGCAGTTCAGTATCCCACATGATGCCACGGAAGAGGCTGAGAAACCAGTCTCCCGAGAGCACGCATGTGTTCTCTACTGACTCAGGCGGGTTGGCCAGCACCAGATAATAGCGCCACCTTGAGGAGCTGGAGCCAGCGGCCTCCAACAACCACCCAATGTCTACTTCTCCCAGATGTTTTGGGGATGACCCCATTCTTTTTGTCATGGTGAATGAGAAGGTATGCAGTATGTTTATGGCCATTCATTTTATACCTTCATATAAATCAGTTATAAGGTCAGCGGTCTATTCAGGTCATTTTTATCATATTTATGATTAGGCTATATTGTAACTAGCTCATTTACTGTTGAGATAAGTTCAGACCTGCTTTATCATTTTGCTGCTTTATATATCAGTAGGTAGTGACATCATTTCTCATTTTTAAGTCCACACCAACACTTGTGAGTTTTCTCTGAATGTGGACAAAGAGAAGCTCACCCAAGCCCTGGCTGCCTTGGTGTCTGCTTTTGATGTATTTGAGATGGAGCATCCAAGAAGATTGTCCAAAACCTCATTCCTGGAGATCTCTGTTTTCCATCTTTGAAGGAAAAGAAACTCAGAGCTCAACCTCTCATCACTTATAAGTATCTGAATTCACCTCCAGGGCAGCTGAAGCGTCATCAGTTACACATTGATTTAGGGTTGTCTCAGAGGTAGAAGCTGTAAAAACCATGTTGTCTCAAGTGTCAATGGATTTTTGATGCCCCCGTCTTTCAGTTAGATACTTAAGCTCTGTTAAGTTTGGTAATAAAAGCTCTGAATTTGATCTGAGTTGATGGGAATTCTGAGGCCAACTCTACACGATCAGAGTGTAAGTTTTTCAAAAACATTATGAGGTAAACTCCTCCCAGTTACGGTCTAACCCCTTAATGCAGCTCTCATTGTGATGGCTTGAAAATCCATTATTTGTTGGAAAGCTGCCGCCTGCCAGCTGCCTCTTCAGTCTGTTTAGTTAGAACATTGATTAGAAACATCTTAAACTTTAATATTTTAAAAAGAAGTACATGCTCCTCAGTTTCGCTACCCCAGATGGCCTGCCTGCTCTGATACATTTTGGTTTTCTTCTATCAGTATTGAGCACAAGGCCACCTACAGTCCTGAGGCATCGTCCTTGGTAGACTATTTTTGTGGTTCAGGGTCAGCACACATGTCCATCTTCTATGATTCCTTCCCTATAGGTTCAGCTCATGCTCAGTGGTTGCATTGGAAGTTTGTTTGTTCATTCATAATAATGACAAACAGTACTAGAATCTAACAAGACTCAGGGTATTCTCCCCTTTCCCCTGAGGAATTCCACAGGGAAAATCTATTTAAAAAATAAAGTAGCTTAAAATGTGCCTTGATGGCACCAGCAAATACCATGTTATTTTCTGATTCTGAAATGCAAGTGTGTGTGTGTGTGTGTGTGTGTGTGTGTGTGTGTGTGTGTGTGTGTGTGTATAGGGGAGGTTGTCCTGAATTTTGTAGATTTTAATGTGTGAATATTTGCAACACAGTTAAGTATTTTCTGTATTATTTCATCAAATGAACTTTTAAAAAAATGTTGCAATTAAAAATTTTTTCTTCTCATGAAAATACAGTAACTTTCTCACAAACTTCTATTACTCAAATTACCCCTTCCAATACGCGGTTTAAAAATCTGTAATCTGCCTTGAAATGTGAGCTGACTAATTTCTGAAATATTTCTTCCTTTATAGGGACATGGTCTCTGTGGGAAGCTCAATGTCACTGTCATTCAGGTGGGGCTATGGGACATCTGGGCTCTAACCTTGACAAATACAAGTGTTAGTAGCATGGGAAGAGTCATATCCAAGTTATTGTCTTCTCAGGGTGTATCTCTCTGAGCTTAGTTTGGTTCTAACACTTGGGAAACATTCAACTTTGCTTACTTTGCATGCGCGCCATTTTCTTTGGGATGTGAGTTCACTGAATGTAAAAGATATGAATGCGGTCTGTGGTAAACATGGGCCTGTATTTGACTGTGCACAGTGCTTTAAGTCTTTCAGAAGCACACGGACAGTACCTATGCATCCCATACATACACCCTTCCCTTTTGTCTCAGCCTAAGCCAGTTTCTACTCAAGGGATCCCGTACCATTGGCCCTTCTTATTTCTCCCCTTAACCCCTAGACCACATTGCAGTGGCAGAACACTGAACGATCATGTGCTTGGGGTACAATGAATCCATGCCCCTCAAGAATGCTTAAGCTTTGCTTTTCCTCCAACAGAATGGCAGACTGTTTAGGAGTAAAATCTTGTTTTGTTTTCCAGACATGGTTTCTCTGTGAAGATGAGTGAAATCTTAAATACGATTTAAAAATCTCCTTTATTACAGCACATACTTAGAAAGAAAAGTTAGAAAAAAAAGTTAGAAAGAAAGAATATTCTCAAATGTGGATGAAAACTACTTGGGCTATTGTTGGTGGTGGTGGTTTTGTTTTTTAATACTTAAGCTACTATCTAAGTACATTATAGTCTTTAGATTGCTATGTTGTCCCCCTGCCACACACACCTTTTCTTTGTGGTGTATGTACTTGATCATTTTTGTCTATGTGTGGGCCCGGTGGTCCATCTCCCATATTGCTGTGTCTTCCTGTATTACTATTCTCCACACCCCACTTTTCCTTAAAAAACAAACAAACAAAAAGTGTGTTTGCCTGCATGTAAGTCTGTATACCATATATGTGGCTGATGTCTGTGGACACCAGAAGAGGGGACTGGACACCCTGGGACTGGAGTGACAGACGGCTGAGAGTTAAGTAATGTTAACCACTGACCTATTTCTCTAGCTTTACTACCTATGTTCTTTTGAGGCATGACCTCTAACCAAACTTGGAGTTCATAAATTCAGTTAGGATCCCTGGCCAATGAGCTTCAGGTATCCATTTGCCTTTTCCTCCACAACACTGGAGTTACAGATATGTCTGGTTTCTATAGGAATGTTAGGGATCTAAACTCAGGTCTTCATGTTATTATGCACTTTAGCAATGGAGGCAGCTCCTGACCCCCCCAGGTCCTGTGGTATCTTTAATGCTATTGTTGCTATTCTTTATTTGTTGTTTTGTAGAGGAGCAGATCAAGCCCAGGATCTTGCAAATACCAGGTAGGTGTTCTTATATACACCCAATGTAGTGGGATTGTGTTGTTACATTGTAAATAATTGTCCTGCCTACTGGTTTAATAAAAATGCTGACTGGCTGAAGGCAGACAGGAAGTGTGGGTGGGGCTACCAGACTAAGAAAACTATGGGAACAGGAAGAACAGAGCAGAAATGCCACAGAGTTGCCAGAGAAGCTAGCAGATGTAGAGGACAACTATGCTGCTCTGAGAAAAGGTACAGAGCTGCATGGCTGAACAGGATAAGAATCATGAGTTAGTTTAAGGGTAAAGAGTTAGCACGTTATATGCCTGGGCCCTAAGTCAATTAGCATAAAATTAATGTAAGCGCCTGTGTGTCTCTGTGGGTCTGCACGTGTGCGCCATGAGACTAGGCTGGAAAGTCTGGGCCAAAAACCTCATACAACAATCCAAGCCTTACACAACTTCTTTTAAACATATTATTCTTGGTTTTACCAAACTCTCCTACTTAATAACCTCCTTAAAAATCATACATATATAAAAAGAATCTGTAATTAAGATTTTATTTCGTTCATATCACATATAACAAGTGCAAGTTAATGTACAAATACTGAACACAACAAAAAAAGGGAAAAATAACAATAAAAAGCTTATTTAGCAGATTCATGCAAAGAAATGAATTGGACACTGCAGATGTCACGGACCCTGTTTTACCTTGAATCATGACAAATGCAAAGGACTGATAATAAACTCCTACTATGGCACATCAAAGGAAGTCCTACATCAGAAAAACATTAAGAAGTTTATGGAAAAGAGGTGGGACTTTCCCCAGAGTTCCAACAGCATGCTACTAAACTTTCTATTTTTAAAGCAGTCCTTGAACAAATGTCTAATCCTGGAATTAGAAAGTACATCAAAAGACTGACAAAATAATTTACCTTTCCCATAGAAGTACATGCTTACAAAAGAAACACCGCCAGCTATGAGTTTATAAATAACCAAGGGCTTTCATTTAAAGTGCATCCAGATGCTTAAAAAAATCAAGGCAAAATATTTTATAGGAAAAGGAATCTTTCCACGTTGGAGGTTCCAGAATAATGGCTTTGGGAACCATTTTCTCGACTTGTGAGTATGGAGAATTTTTTGGTCTACTGGTGTCACTCTGTCACACCAGTTCTCTGTGGTAAGATCCACGCACTGCTTCTTAGCCCACTTGGAGGAAATCCTCTGGACCAGGAGGACCTGGGAGACCAATGGGATCTCTTGAATGATTAGTGTTTTCATTGACAGAACGAGTCCTTGTCTGTAAAGCACCAGTCACTTCCATGTCATTTACAGATGTGCACAATATCTCATAAATCAAGCTCTTGATCAACATCTCCTGGAATGGAGCCACACAATCCTCTGATGCCTACTATTGTAAATGCATGGGCACCATGATGTATAAAACTGATTCCGCTCAGATACACTGCTTCATTCAAATCTAAGTAGGTGTATATATTTTATTTTTCAATTCGGTTCTTTTATATACATTTTTTTGGTAATAACAGTAAAGATGCTGGTGAAAAGTAATTTGTTTAACAATTCATAATGCGTGCAAAAGTAAAAACATGGATTCAAAGAAAAGTAGTATTTACAGTTCTTCAGTCCCAACACAGGATGACACCGTTAGGCAATATTGTGACTCGCAAAGTTATACTTGGCTAATGCTGCAATTCCAAATATGGCACAGAGTGAAGAACAGGACTGTAAAGTAGTCCCGGGCTAAACTTAGCCAGGTTTCAACGGATTTGGCTTAGGTTGAAATTCAGTTTATATAAAAAGGTTTCTGAAAGTATTGAAAAAAAAAAGTGTACATGAAAGAGAATACAACAATGTTTACAAAATGCCAAAAGTTCTTATTTTGCCCCATCCATAAATAATGAAGCCCCTGTTTCCCCACCCTCCCCCACCTCCAAAAGATTTACAAAGGTAAGTTTAGCTCAGTGAGCTGAACCAAAAGATGACTGTGAGGAGCCCAGGCGTTTCCTAAGAGTGCAGTCTGGAGGGACGGATGAAATCCCATACATAGTGCTGCTCTTGTGAGTTCTGAAGGCTTCTCACCCCGAGCTAGAACAGTCCTTGTGCTTTGAATACGTATGATGAGCTTTAAAGCAGAAGCGGATGGTACTAGAATTCACCATCTTCACAGTTCATTGTGGGAATTCTTCTCTGCAGCTTTAAACATCAGGATAGAATTGAAAATTTTGAGAGCTGGACCCAGCTTAATGCTCATAATTTTAACAATGTCTGTTTGGGTCATGAGTAAAAATGCTTCTCCATCAATTTGCTGAAGTAAAGGAAGGAAAAAAAAAAAACAAAGAGACAAAGGAATATATATTAGCCATGCATTGTTGTGGGACTATCCAAAGGTATGTACTATATTATCAGCTTTCTTCACAGCAATTCTAAGAAGGCAAACACCAGAGTTCATGAACACAACATTCCCTATCTATGGTCTTACTTAAAACCACACATGCAACAATTAATTGTCTAAATTAACTTAATTAACTTAATTGTCTAAAACTTAAGTCCACAGAAAAGTAGAAAGTGGAATACTCTCTTATAACTTGGTGCGTGGGGTGTGTGTGTGTGTGTGTGTGTGTGTGTGTGTGTGTGTGTGTGTGTGTGTGTGTGTGTGTTTGGAAGGCCAGAGTTTAATTCTGAACATCTTCCTCTATAATTCTCTGTTGTAGTGAACCTGGTTCAGGGTCAGGTGTTGGGGTCGCCTCTGTGCCTAATTTCCCTTGGGGCTGGGGGCAAGATGGTGCAGAGACAATGAAGCAGTCTCCAGGGTTAGGCTGAAACAAACAAGTCCAATTTTATTAAGGAGGAAAAAGCCTTAAATACTTTTTTTTCTAGCCAGGGGAAAGGGCTTTGATTTTCTGGTATTTGCTGCTGTGGCATGCAATCTCTGGTCTAGGTCACCTTGTATCAGGACTCTGCCCTTGTTGTCAAGGCCCCAGGCAGACCCCGGGTTGGCTTATTCAGAAGTACCAGGAAGATGTCTTAAGGCACCAGTTATCATCAGTTTGTACTGGCTGATGCCAGGTTGGTCTTCAGGCCCTTAGAAGCCTCTAGTGCCTGTACATTTCACAACTCTCTTTCTTTCAGACAGAGTCTATTTATTATGCTCTTAGAGTTTGCTACTCCAGCTCAGCTGTCTAGCCAGTGAGTTCCAGAGACCCACCTATCAATTTCTCAGTGCTGGAGTTACAGACATGTGCTGCCATGCCTGGTTTTCTATGGGAGTGCTGGGGATTCAAAGACTTATGTTGCAATCACTTGAACACCGAGCCATCTCCCCAACCCCAAACCTTCTTGTGTGCCTCTGAATTAGGTACTGAGTCAAGAAGAATATGAGTTTTAGTTACAGAAGATGATAATGCTTTTGGACATAAAGGAATTCAGTCGAAGAAGCAGTTATTATAAACACCTAACAGACTTAGTCTTCTATCATGAGGAAATAAAGACAGTATTTTTTGTCTGGCCGTTACTAGTCTTCATAAGCAGAAGAGAAACAACAGTGTGACTGGGAGACTGTGAGGCCAACGTCACAGACACAGGCTGTTTCTTCTCCATTGGAGTAATTGTGTAAATGGTTTCCTCTGGGCCCCTTCTAAAATAAAATACTGAATTACTGAATAGGACACATGGAAACTCAAGCCACAGCATGAAGAACACGATTATTTTGTTTAATAGGGTAACAAATGTGACAGATTTTCACACACACACACACACACACACACACGGCTTTTATTTTAGCTTTTAAGAAATTGAATGGTCTTAAAACACATTAATTAATTTCTTTTTTAATCTCCCCATTTTGAACAACATAGAAAACTTTGTTTTCTGTCTCAGAGTAATTAGAAGCTTTGGCCACAGTGAATGGCTCGATGGGGGTTAAACTGTGTCTTCTGAAAATTCTCTTTTGTTTATTTTGTTTTTTTGTCTTTTGAGACAAGGTTTCTCTACATAGCCCTGGCTGTTCTAAAACTCATTGTGTAGACTAGGCTGGCCTTGAACTCACAAAGATCCACCTGTCTCTGTCTTTGAAATGCTGGGGTTAAGGGTGTGCACCACAATGCACAACTGCAAATTTTTTAAATTTTTCTTTATTCTTATTTTATGTGTATTGGTGTTTTGCCTGAAAGCATGACTGTGCACCACATGTACGCATTGCCTGTGGAGGATGCAGAAGGTGTCTGATCCCCTGGGCCTGGACTTATTGGCAGTTGTGAGTCTCTATGGGGGTCCGGGGAATCAAACCTGTGTTTTCTGAAGTTTAGTGCTGCTAATCACTGAGCAATCTTTCTAGCCCCTTTTGCAAATTCTTTGTTGAATTCTTAAACCTTGGCTGCTATATAATGTAAATTTACTTGGAAATGATGTCATTGCAACTATAAGTAGCAATTGGCTAAGATAAGGTCACACAGGTTAGGTGAGCTCCTGGTCCAGGAGGACTAGTGTCCACAAGATAAAATTGTATTTAGCAACAGAGAAAACTGAAATTATGAAATACGCAGGAAAAATAGTTAGGTCTGGAAATGACTATATTAAGTCAAGTAACCGGACTCAAAGCTGAATACTACATGTTCTCTCATTTACAATCCTAGCTTCTAATGTGAAGAATTAAGGAAGTAGTATGGGAAGGGTGATGGACTACATACACCATGAAAGCTGAGTGAGGAATGCTGGGGCAGAATGGGAGGGGCATGAACAGGGAGATGGGGGGGGGGCCGCCCTGTGTGGGAAGAAGGCATTAGCCAAAAATAGAGTATGTTTAAGTGCAGTAAGGAAACCTGTTACTTGGTATACTAATTTGAAATAAATACTTTTTCAAAAGATAATCTCAAGGTAGGAGGTAATAAATTCCTGTTCGTATACATATTACTGGGATATAGGTAAGATTGAAGACTGTTCTTGGGTAGTCTTTATTCTGAGCATCAAATGGTGTCACTGTTGATACCGTTAGGATTGTTCCTGAAAAATCCTCATCATATCAAAATACCGTTACTTTCTTTCTTTGATTTATTTCTGTGCTATAAACCAATAAGGATGTGCTATTAAGTTTTGTGGGGAGTTTTTATAATGAGTCTAGTCCTATTGAGGCACAACAATTGTGAGACGTGCACACAAGCATTCCTTTGGACTTCATTTTCTATAAGACATTTTAATTTAAGTGGTTAATGCTGCTTGCAATCCAACCACATACAAATTGTCTACTTTGATAGAACTCATCTCTTCCTGACTGCTAATTTAACACATCTCTCCCAAATGCAACTCCATGCTTTCATCCCATTAAGAAACACATTGCAATATAATGGAACACTTACTTCATCTTTAAACACCTTTCCATGTTCTTCGCACCCAGGCAAGCTCTGAATGAATTCTGACACCTGTCAATAATAATAATATAATAATAATAATAATAATAATAATAATAATAATAATAATAATTGAAACATACAGCTTAGATAGTTCCCTCTAAACAAATTACCTCTTACCAGGAAGATAAAACAAACAATCAAACAAAAAAAAAAAAAACCAAACCTGAAAGACTAGACACTACCAGTCAATGCGTGCATTTATCACTCACGATGCCAGTATCCTTGCACTGTAGACAAAGTTTGAAAACAAAATAATGAAAGCAAACATACCTCATCTGTGCTCCATTTGGAAACTCTACTGGCAGGGATTCCAGCAACAGTGGGGAGAAGTTTGCTTTGCTGCTCCCAGCGCAGTGGCAGGCATGGAATTGGGGGCTTAAAGGAGAGAAAGACCGCGGACCGCCGCTGTGCCTGTTGCGCCTGCGCTTGCGGAGTGGGCTGAGGTTGCTGCGCCTGCTGCGCCTGCTGCACCTGCGGGGTGGGCTGCTGCTGCTGCTGCTGCTGGCTCTGTTGTCCCTGCGGAGTGGGCTGAGGCGGCTGCGCCTGCGGAGTCTTCGGAGGCTGCTGAGGCTGCTGTACCTGCGGAGGAGGCTGCTGTACCTGCGGGGGCTGCTGAGCAGGCTGGGCAGGCTGTACTTGCTGGGTAGTAGGGGTGGGCTCTTCCCGAACAACTAGTCAATGGAAAAAAGAAAAGAAAATCTGTATCCGAAAGGCAGAAGGACAGCCCCACGTGCCATGCATTCCACTAAATAATGACATAAGGCAGGAGGACACAGATAAATAAAAGCTTGGTACTTTCAACATCACACATTGAGTAATTGCAGTTTATTGATGTTTGCCATGATAAATAAACTGTACGTTCAATTTACACACACTATTGACAACTATCATTGACGGTTGCTCAGCGGTGCTTCTTGAGCGCTCTAGAGAATTGTGCCTCAGGAAAGAACTCGGTCCTACAGTAATTCTGTCTCTTCTCCTATCTTTAGATGGCAAATGACATAAAGGCGGCAGCTGCCAATCTGCGCTATGGCAACTTGTTCACAGTAGTTGCTTCTCCAGATTTGTTTCAGCCCTAATTTAATTCAAGTTACTCATCATATGACGTTACATAGACATCAACTTTTTTTTTTAAAGAAGAAACTATTGCAATAAAAGGAAATAACCAAATGAAGAGAAAACCCACCAAATGATAGAAAATATCTAGATTAAACAAAGAGCTAAAAACAAAAATTATGTGACAAAAAGCCAAAAATCCAATTAATAAATATACAAAAGAAATGAACAGACAATTCACAAATGAAGATATATAATGGCCAATAAACATATGGAAAAATGCTCAATCTAACCTCACTAACAATGAGAAAGATATAAATTGAAAATACATTGAGATTTCATGTCAATCTACTCAGAATGTCAGTCATTTAGAAAAAAGGGGGGGGGGGAAATCCAGGCACAGTGTAGACAAAAGGAAACCCATAGACACTGTAGGTAGGAATCAGTCCAGTCCTAATGACCTAGGATGGCCGTTTCTTAAAGGCCTATGACCCAGATCTATTGCTGGGTATTGTCCGGGGAGCATCAAGTAGACCCGTTAGAGCCACTGGTATGTCAATCAACGTTCACTGCAGAACTACTCACAATAGCTAACCTATGGAACCAACCCAGATGGCTAAAAACAGAGAGGGGGCTAAGGAAAATGTGGTATATATGCATGATGGAAATTTTCTCAGCTTCAAAGAAGAGTATTGGTTTGTCATTTATTGAAAAATGGATGCCACAGGTTATAATTATAGACATGATACCTCTTTCAATGCCTCACTGAATCAAGGGTTTGGGTCTTTATATCACTTTTACTGAATATCTAGTATAATTAACCACTACATTTATTTTTATTCTTTCAAAATTATTTAAACAACATTTGTTTTTATTCTTTTACATTATTTAAGTTGAAAATATTTTTCTTAGCAAGATAAGAAAGGTGGGCTGGATGCAGGTCTTCATCAGACTGTTTGCACAAGAACCCAGGTTTGACTTCCAATACTTAAGAACAACGTGGGAGAAGGTGGGTAACCTCAAAATTTCATCTCAGATACTCTCAAGAGTTTAGAAAGTACTTGAAATGAATGTACACACAAGGCTGGCTTCCATGAACGGTAAGGATTTGGTCTCTACACTAGAGCAAGAGGGCAGAGATTGCTTTAACATTTGTCTTCTGACTGCTTGTCACATGCAAGTCTTCTACAAACCTATGTTTATCCCATCCTGTGATTGATTGTGTTCTAGCCACACTGGCATTTTACTCTATCACTACCATTCTGTAGTGCCTGGAGATCAGAAGACAGCATTAGCGACTCGTTAACCATAGAGGCCAGGCAGTGGTGGCTCACACCTTTACTGGCACTTGGAAGAAGGAAATAGGAAGTAATATGGCTGGACAGAGACAGGAGCTTGGCTGCCTTTGGCATGAGGATTCAGTAGAGGTAAGAAGTCTCTCTCATGGCTGGTTCCTTTGTCTCTCTCATCTCTCGTCATTTACCTGATATCTGGCCCCAGGTTTTTATTATTAAAACCAATTAGGATTCATGCTACACTGTTCCATTTATTTCCCGCTGGCAGCTATATTCCTGAATTCATTTCGAGTGCTCTGCATTATTCATCAGAATACCATCAACCACTCTAACTAAACAACTGAAAAACAAGAAGCTCCAACACTTTTAGTGGCTTCTGAGGTCTTTGAAGATGCTCTAAACATACACCATTCAAGTTCTATCATGGTTCTCAGCCTTCCTAATGCCGTGGCTCTTTAATACGGTTCCCCATGATGTGGTGACCCTCGACCATAAAATTAATTTTATTGCTACTTCACAACTGTAATTTTCCTACTGTTATGGACTGTAATCTTAATATCTATGTTTTCTGATAGTAACTTGACCTCAAAGGGGTCAAAAATCTACCTTAGTGACTCTGTCTTTCTCTTTCGGACACTCTTTCCTTTAGCAGTTTCTCCAGTATAATGGAAACTGGACACACCAGTGCTACTTCTAAACAATGTGATAGCCGTGGTACCCATCAACCACAAAACATTCTCTCTTATGATCCATCCAAATGGAATAGAGAAAGCATCTTCACGGAAATGACTATTTGATTCCTTGACTTGCATAGGAAGTGGCTCCAAGATTTTATTGAACATGTGATACAGACTAGAATAAGTGCATCGAGACTCTGTGGCAATGGCTGACACAATGGTGTGAGTGAGGAAGAGGAGGCTCACAGAGTACAGCGTGCTGTAGAAAGCACAGGCTTTCAATGTGGAAGGCTCGGTGTCATGTCAAGGCTCCGTGTCTTACTGCCCTCCTCTTACACTGAAAACTAATGCTTTGAACACTTTCCATTTCTATAGTTCGGAAATTTCCAAAAGTGAAAATTTATCAGAACGATCAGACAAAAGTCTTTCCTCACACACTTCATTTGGTTTGTTAAGACATTCTGTTTTGTTCTGTTTTGTTTTTAAGCCAGTGACAAAAGTGAAGCAAGAATCTCCACGAGTCTTCTGTGGTAGTGTCAACAAGACTATGGCAGTGCTCTCTGTAACCAAAGGAAAAGAGGTCCAGCCACAGGACAGGAAACCTACAGAGAGAAGTGGAAGGCCTTCATCCCAGACCATTCAATGATAGAGACCTGACCAAGATGCCGGAGTCCAGTAAACACCATGTAGGCCTCTGCTCTGTCATTGCAGTAAATCTGCTAACACTAGAAGAACTTTGTGAGTCCTCAATGCTTATCCTCACATACAGTGCTTGGCACGTGGTAGAGATTACTTCTGTCTAGAAAGGAATGGAAATAATTGACAGTCTTTTAGATTCAAAGTGGTAAATACGAAAATGAGTCGATAAGCTATCAGGCTGATTTCCAGGACTCTATAAAATAAGTTTTTAATGAGAAAGGAAGAAAGGCAGAAGAAATGGGATACATTTGTTAAAAAGTGATGAATAAATGGAAAATGGGTGAACAAAACAGTTCCATAAAACAAGTGGGTTGAAATCAGTGGGAACAGGGATAAGCTGACTTCTAAGTTACTTAGATTCAGGAATGAAAAGTATCCGAGGGTAATTCCAATGTTAAAAATCCAAATAACCAATCCAACTGATACACAGGCAAAAATGATGCTCAATGTCCCCAGGAAAGTTTGGCATGTTACTAACCAGCAATCAGCTTCTGCACATAAGTAGCCTATGGGGGAGATTGCTTGCAGACAGAACAAAGAAGTACACCTTTCCCAGGAAAGAAGGAAGGGGGAAAGGCCAGTGTGCAGAGCGCCCACTGTGTAGATTTCTCATGATGGTGGAAGTGAGTATTTATCTTTTTAGGTGAAGGAGATAGGGAAAGAAGGAGCCAATTATAGTCAGTTTCCTAAGGCCAAGTTCAGAAATAGCACATAAAAATAGATCATGATTACACAGACTGGACTGGATTGATTAGAAAGATCTGAGTATTTTTTTGTTGTTTAAGAAGAAATTCCTCTTTCTAAAAAAACAATGAGTTTGTCACAAGGCTCCAAACAAAATAGGCCTTGTGGCCTAAAAGCCTAAATCCTACTGATACTATAAGAAAGCCCTGTATGGCTGCTCCTCAGGCTCCTCAGGTCCTTGAGGTAGGCTGGGATGGGCTGGGCTGGGAATGAACACTGTAGAGTGGACAGTGGTCCCAGCATGGACTGTGCCACACTTGACCTTCAGGCTTCACCCTGAAGAGATTCTGCTGACACCCCAAACAGAAGAAGATGTGTTCTTCACAAAAGACACATAAAGCTTTCTCTGCAGTAAAAAATGATTTTAAAAAGAAACAAACACTATTGGGCTACTGATAAAAATTCCTAGGAAATATTCTGAAGAGCATAGACTTATGGACAATAGGATCTAGTGATTGTTTTAAACCCCAGGAAACAAGGCCTCTGCCAGGTTTAAAAACAACACACAAAACAAAACAAAAACCAGACAAATGATATAAATCATAGCCTACATGGGAAACTGTAAGAGTCACCTACAGTCACCCCAGTGTGCTTAGCCATGTGGTGAAATACTGGAACCAAACTAGCTATAATAATTTCAGGATCAAACTTTGGTTTTCACACAAGACAGAGATAGGACCAGTCAAGGAAGAGACAGATGACAAATGAGCAGAGGTAGTAATGAAAACAATAACAAAAGGACTCGTTTTCAATTTAAATTAAGATTTGAATGTTTGAACCCCTCCCTCCAAAAACACCCCAGAACAACCTCCCAAAAAACATAAATGTTCATTGTTTTTCAGGCAAAACTCATGGAAAGAATATTGGACTTAATAGTCAGGTTTATTTATCAATACCCAAGGTTTGAGTTGAATTCAGTTGGACTAATCCTACTGTATGGAATGATCTTGACTGGTTTCTTTTTTGTTGGATTTTCCTTAAAGGAAGGAACAAAACTTAAAGTATATATAGGATAAACTATGAAGGATATATAGTAGCTATCCAGGCACTCAATCGCCCTTCAGGATGAAGGCATGGCCTCTCCTGCCTGCTGAGTGAAGAAGGCTTACAGAGACTCCTTCTCCAGAAGCTGCCTAAGACAAAAGAGCATCTTTGTCCACAGATGTACCTGTTAGGGTTTGAATGTGAGATGACTCCCATGGACTCATGTGCTTGAAGCCTTGGTCCCAGAAAAAGAGTACTATTCTGGGAGATTGAAGAACCTTTGAGTGTAGTGAGATTACATTGTCACATTGTAAATAATTTCCCTGCCTATTGGTTTAACAAAAATGCTGATTTGCCAAAGGCAGATAGAAAGTGTGGGCGGGATACCAAACTAAGAAAACTCTGGGAACAGGAAGAACAGAGCATAGATACCACAGAGTTGCCAGATAAGCCAGATGATGCAGAGAACAATTATGCTGCTCTGAGAAAAGGTGCCGAGCTGCATGGCTGAACAGGATAAGAATCATGGGTTAGTTTAAGAGTAAAGAGTTAGCAAGTTATATGCCTGGGCCCTAGGCCAATCAACACAAAATTAATCTAAGTGTCTGTGTGTGTTTCTACAGGACTGTGGGTCTGTGGGTCAGAACCTCAGTCATAGGCCTGAAAAAGTCCCGGCCAGAAACTTAATACTGCAAATGGCGTGCCACCACGGGTAAAATACACACACATAAGCCTTAGAAAGATTTAATACAGTGTAGGGCACAGAAATGAAGACAAAAGCAGCTTCTGAGTTGTGTCTCTCAAGTGGGCCATGGTAAAGAGACTGAGTGGTGTATGGGATTAAATTACAAAATGGCGTGTTTGCTGCATAAAACTTAAGCTGAACAAGGCCAGTTCCTGAGCCTCAATGTAAGCAAAGAGTTGTATATGATGGATTTAAGTTTTCTGTTAATAAGGACAAAAAGGAAACAGAGTCAAAGATGTCTTCTTAGCAGTGATGTTTTTTGGATCAGTTATGTTTGAGGCAACCAGAGACACAGCTTTTTAGAGAAGCTTCCTGATTCAGCCTTAGAGGCAAAACACTTTTGAGTCTTTTAAGAGGCCCTGCTGCCAAATACTTAAATGGAGATAATGAGCAGCAGATGCAGTGCTTTACTTGGTGATTATATGGATCCTAAAATTCCCCAAAGTGATAATTGTGGGTACTACCAGTACCTCTGCTAAAAAGATAAATCCTATGAAGCTAGACTAGGAGCTGGGTGGAGTTAGTCAGCCAAGTAGTGAAGCCTTTAATCCTTAGCCACACCTTGGCAGATTAAAGGTGTGGACAGAAACAGAAAGAAATAGAGGGAGCTGGTGGAGTCAGAACCCTAACTAAGCAACAGTGTGTTCAGAAACAGAATAAGGTAAAAATAAGAGATATAAGTAAAGACAGATTCAAAAAGACTCTAAATGGCTTGATAGGGAATAGAAACCCCTGTTCTTGACTTCTAATGAATTAATGGCTTATAAAGAAAAGCTGAATTCTTTGTATAAAAGTCCAAACAGCTATAACAAAACCTTCATCGGTTAAATATCTCTTTCCTTTAGAAATTATAAATAACATTGTAAATGATCAAATAATCATGTAAGGCTTAGTATGGGATAGGCACATGCTAAGCAAGAAACAATATTATTGGTTTTAATCTTCCTTGCAAGCTCATGGACATATACTCATCATTCTTCTGGACAGACAAGGAACAGAAGTACCCAGTGGCTTCAATGCCATAGTCAAAGCCATGCAGGACAGTTAGAAAAAGAGAGACTAGGAGAAACCATAAACCATGCTGACTATCAATCACCCTGTATACAGATTACAATGGAATCATTAATTACTATTCTACCATAGACCATGGTGAATATCATCCTGTAGACAGATTTCAATGGAGTCATTAATTACTGTTCTACCATAGACCATGGTGAACATCATCTTGTACACAGACTTCAATGGAGTCATTAATTACTATTCTACCATAGACATTGGTGGACATCATCCTGTACACAGATTTCATTAGTCATTAATTACTGTTCTATAAAAATCTGGCTCTCATTACAGACGGTTTCAATCTTTTAATCCTAAAATCATCTAAACCAGGAAACACATGAGAAGGAAAGTCTACAGGAACAAGCAACATAGTGATAGCCAGATTAGCATTTTCTTATAAAAAAAATAAACAATAATTACTCAGCTATAAGCAAATTATAAGTTCAATCTACATGATGACTGAGTCATTACGCCCTCACTGCTCAAACTACCATCTTCGAAACAAAGGTGGAAGAATGACTCATGCTAGAAAACACTTGTTCAAGTGATTTTCTTTTCATTTTTTGCTTTTGCATCAACATCATAGTCTGTTTAGATTTCAAAACACATCTGAAGCAAGTGAAGCCAGCACTATTAAAGAAAATATGTAGCAAGAACCAAAGATACTGTCTTTGCAAACTTCACATCCGATGCTCTACCAATGACTATCAAACTCTTTGAAACTACACACAGTGAAAGAAACTATAAGCGCAGGCTACAGCTGTGTCTGTGTCATTGAAAGTTTCTTGCTTTCTGGATCCTGAGCAACAGACTTCTCTTGTTTCCATGAAGGAAAAAACAAACAAGCTGATCTTCAGTACACTGTGACTGTTGTTTACCAGTTCCTTCTATTTAGTTTTGCTTATTTTGTGGTAATGAGAATCAAACCTTGTCTTGTGCATTCCAGGCACTGCTCTCCATGGACCACATCCCTGGGCTTCAGTGAAGTTTTTGGTTCCTGAATATTTACAGTAATAACCAATAATAACATGATGATGCTATGGCTACCTTTGGCTTCAGCTGATGTCCTCACTTCATTCTCTCTTTTCTGGTCAGAATCTTCTTTGACGTCATCAGCACGCTGTTCCCTGAGGAAAATAGCGGTCTCAGTATTTTATAACAGAAGAATTTCAAAACATTTCAGTACTGCATCTTAGCAGCTGTTTTTTTTTTTTTTTTTTTTTTTTTCTTAACTTAAAGATGGATGGATGGATGGTGCCACTAAATGCTAATGATGATAAAATCCACCACAAAACAGCTAACACCAATGTTAAAGCATAAGTGCTCACTTTCTTCATGACCACTTGGTCGCTGCTATTGAAAAAGATTTTTAATTATCAGAATGCTGTGAAGGTGAATTTCTCTAGAAAATATGGTTAGCGAAAATTCCAACCACAGCTCGGCATATACTTGTACTGTTTAGAAGACACAAAAAAACCTAAAACATATCTAAAGTCTGCACCATGCTATTAAATCCCTCTATACTCCTCAGTCATGAGATGGATTGAAGCTGAGACTGGCCCACTGGAACATAGCCCATGTCTGGGAAGTTTTTTCTGCCTTGACCAGGCCAATTCCCCTGAAGTGAATTTACCTCTTTTTAAGCAGGAGATTAATTCTGAAATAAACAGGTCTTGGATACTCCAAAATGAAAACAATTTATTAAAACTTTAATTTAGAGCTCTGACCCTGAGGTTAAGGACAAAAACTGGTTCTTTTAAAATAAATTAAAATAAAACACTCTTGAAAATAGAAATTTTTGGAACTTAAAATTTTTCAATCTAATGCATTCTATTCTGAAGGTCATACTAGAGCCTACTCTTCGGGGTTTATAATATTCTGACCCAGGCTGTACTTTTAAGGTTCAAAAACAAAGCAAATACAGTTAAACAAATTAATATAGCACAAAAGAAATTTTTACTTTTAATTCCAAAGTCATGTAGTCTCTCTAATTGAAACCATGATGTAGTAATGCAATGGAATCTCCAGAGGAAGCAGGCAATAAATGTTCACTACATTTTACAAATATTATTTTCAAGAGCACATGTGAACTCTCGCTTGAACCTAAGCACCTGTTGTAACTACAAAAGATGAACACCTAGTTGATAACAAAGGTTCAGCTATGATGCCATACAGATATTTCCCCAAGACCCAGAGAACTCTGATCAAAGACTCTGAGGACTCACATCCCTTCAGAGCATCCTGAACCTGTTTTATCCAGCTCAACAGCATGAGGTTCTTACTCCACAAGTGAGAACTGATGACTGACAAATGCCATTACTTGATGTCTTGACAGAAAAAAAAAAAAAATCTTGTTTTCTCCATAGAAAGTAGAGTAGAAGTAGAGTAGCCAATCCTAATTACATAGGCCTGCAATCCTGACTACTCAGGAGGTCAAGACAGATTTGCAATATAGAGTATGTTCAAAGTCAGCCTGGGGCCACATAGTGAGACCCTAAGCAAACCAAATCAAACCAAACCCAAACCAAACCCAAACTCAAAACCAACCAACCAACCAACCAACCAACCAACCAACCAACCAAACAAACAAACAAACAAACAACCAAACAAACAAACAAGAAAGAAAGAAAGGAAGAAAGGAAGGAAGGAAGAAAGGAAGGAAGGAAGAAAACAGCACACAAAAACTCAAAAAGGACTGTAAATACAGCTTGGCTGTGGGGTGCTTGGCTGGCATGTGCAAGTACCATAATCCCCAGTACCACAAAAAATAAGTAAAAGCAAAACAAAACACCCACAAAACAAAAGACTCAGTGAAGTCATACTTTCTAATTACAGTGTCAAAGTCAGCTTGTTACATGCTAAATTGACTCACAAATTCCTAGACTTGTTTGCACTAAGCCAGAAATAGCATTCTTTGTGTCTACAAACTCCATGTCCTAATATTGTGACTGATGAAATAAAGGTGGCTTGTTGGTGGCTATATTAATATAATCAGAAAAAAATCACACACTGTTGTGAAATATTTTAAAAATAGTATTTCTCAGAGTCAAAGAAAATAAATCCCCAACTAGCTTTTGTGCCTTCCCTTGGAAGTTAGATGACTAATTGATTTTTTGAAAAGTGGGGGGGGGGGGGTGGCAATGGACAAAAAGCAAAAGTTAAGTCTTGGACTTTTCTATGTTTGTATGTTTTCACACATCTAAGTTCCTCAGAAAGGCACTCCCGAGTGCAAGGTCTGGTATTCTATTCACTGAGACATAAAGATATCAGGTCCACATTTACAGGGGCGAGTACACAACCAGGTCTTCCTGACACCAGGAACCACATACTTAGAACCAATACTCTTTAATGTTTACACTCAGTTTCTCCAAAATAAAGTGAATGCCCCTGTTCCAGGATGGTAAAGGTATTCCTCATGTCACACACTTATTCTCAAATTGCCTTTTTTGAGAAGGCTAGGAATGAAGAATCTTTTATACTTTATTCAAAATTTTAAAATGTTTTCTTAATTAGGGAACCATTATTCCTCTCCTGTGAGGTGAGAAATCTCTCAATCCTAACTGCTGCTATGCTGGTAGGTTTCTTCTCGTATGCAGAAATGAAGCCCTCCTAGAATTTCAGCTTCCTTAGCAGAAAGCTCTTTCTGCATGCTTGTTTGGCACAGAGTGGGCAGATGAGGGATGGTGGATAATGCCTGGTACAAGCTCAGAGATGGGGAGAGTTGTGGACTGGCCAAGGCGGGCTGGGCAGGGAAAGAAGACCAAGGCATATGCCCACCCCCTCCAGTGGTAGTCCGGGGACATACAAATGTTATCATACCACAATTTGCAAATTTGGGGATAACAAAATGTTTTCTGTAGTCAAGTACAAGATAAGATCTTTAATAGACTCAAAAAAAATAATAGGAGATGCTTTATACTGTACTTTAATCTTACATTGTCACTCAACACGAAAGCTTCTTGGCTCAGTCTCCTTGGTCATTCCTGTCAGCAAGCTCACTTAAACAGGAAGCATTAACTGTGGTTACAAGAGTGTCCTTGGCAGGAAGCAGAACTAGTTCACACTTCAGCTCTGCTACTAGCTAGTTTTGCATAGAAATTAGCAGCAAGTTACTTAACTTTCCAAATTCCCAATTGCATCATTGACAGAATAGGGATTCTAAGGTGTCAATCTGAAGACTGAATAAAACCTATTTAGAAAGTGCGATCACAGGACCAGGCACAAGTGAGAAGCCTGGCCTATGACACTTTCCTACCTTCCATTTCCTTCTGTGTTGGGTTAAATGACCTGTTTAGTGAGCTGCTGCTTAGTGTTTAAGCATTACAGCAGACTTTGGAGTAACAGCTAGATAGCTTGGGTTCTAAGCCAGGTCTTGACTAACTGTGTGGGCTAAAACCAAGACAGAGGATGGGGTGACTGTGGTGGCACAAGTCTTTTGCAGGGAGGCAGAGGCAAGAGTACCTCTCTGAGTTCAAGGCCAGCCTGGCCTACATAGTGAGTTCCAGGGCCACCATAGCTTAGAGGCAAACAATAAAGACACAAGGCTTAAAAGGTAGCCCAACATCTCCAGAACCAAGGGTGAAATGGAAAGCATGGAAAGAAGCCTGAAGACTGAGAGTGCCCTGACTGCACAATTTCTCTTGGTATTTTAGAATTTGTAAGCACTAGTTTATTATAACATTTCTTTAGCTTAAACTGAATATAACCACAGCAAAAGCTTACTCAAGAAAACTTACTCGGTGGCTTTAATTAAGATGGTAGAAGTTGCTTAGCTGGGGGAAGCAGACTTTTCTGAGTCAGCCATCTCTTTCTCTGTAATTATGTGTCACATTGTAAACATTTTACTATCTTACTCAGATTATGCCTGTGGTAAATATTAGGGAAACAAACATGGGACGAGCAAGTGCCTAAAAAACCAGGTAGCATTTGAAGGCACACAGCTCATTTCATCCAGTGTGTTGATTTTTTCACTTAATAACAATTCCTGACCATTTACATTTAAGCCAGCCCCCGTATACTGAGAAAGACACTGTGAAAAATATGAAACAATATGTTATTTTGCCTCCACTCGGGGATGTGCTAATTTTAGCTACTTCTCTAAATGCAGCATGGGAAGAGACGGGGGGGGGGGGGGGGGGGGGGGGGAGCATAGGTAGAAACACGCCTATGGGTGAAGCTCCTATGAGCCTCTAAGATCTGAAGGGTCGCTGTTTTGAATGCCAAAAAATGACCATTGGCACCTTTTTAAAAAACTTCTGGGCTGAAGTCATTCATAGGTTAAATATCAAAGGTCAAGAATCTTGGGTTCTTAACCTGCTCCCAACATGTCTTCTACAAATGTAGACATTTGACAAGCCTCAGAACAAGGGGGATCGTCCTTCAAAGGGATTCAGAACAGGTGGTGACTGAAACAGTGTCTTCTATGCCTATGTGTCAACACTGGAACAAAGATGTTTTAAAGTTAAGTTCCTTTGGTAGCTTAGCAAGAGCTTTAATTAACCACGGCTCCATAAACAAGATCTAGAAGAGGTAAATATGACTTGTTCTTTATCTAATGACTAAAACCAAAGCATCCGGACTGACAATCCTATAAAATTATAATTTGACATATAGAACACATATCAGTGAGGGGAGCATAATAAAAGGAGTATAGCAAGTATACCAAGAGGGAGGGTATCATCAAGACAGCAAAGGCCCCAGGAAGAAAAGCACCCAGCAATGAATTAGCCAAACCCCCCCCCCCCATGAAATTAAAGTTCTACTCCGTAGGTGAGCTCTCCCCGGGAGACTGATTCCTCACTGCTGGAGTAAAGCTAACAAATACCCTCCCCCCCTTTTTTGTCCCAAATGGAAAAGTCTCTTCAGTAGGAATTAGTGATATTCAAGAGATAAAATAAGACCTGATACAATATTGTTCTGACAACTTCACAGCATCTAGCAAAGACACTCATCTTTTTCCTATGCTTTCAATGGTGTCACAGTGAGTGACAGAATAGTGAGTGTCTTATCTCAGAGTCTCTCTCAGGTGCACACCACAGCTATACAAGCCGACTCGGACGCCAAGAGCTAGGAGACCTGAACACTTGAACAGCTCCTAATGTGCATGAACCCGGAAGCCTACTAACAGGGGGAGGAAGGCTCTGGAAACTGGGAAATGCAGCTCCGAGATGACTCTCCAGCTCACAGCAGGCCCCCAGGACCAGAAAAGCCAAGCTCCCCAAGACTATGGATTAACTTTTATAATCATTTATGAGTTTGGCTTTAATTAACTCTACTCGGCTGCTGTGATCATTTTGCAAAGCATGTGTGTGCCCATATACCCACACACCATCATACTTTATGTTAGCTCATTTGCCCATCTGTTTATTAGGGTATAGATGAGCTCTTGGTATTGACTGGCAAAACTGAGTTCATGTGAAAAAGATAAAGCAGATTGATGGCAGCAATTCTTATAGCAGGTCTTATGTAATTCTCATAATAGAAGCACTGGTCCTACAACTAAAACGGCATTGTAAGAGCCTATAAAGAACTGTACAGATTGAATTGTTTCATTAAATTAAGCTTAGCAGTGGGCGCTTGCCTTACAAGGTAATACAAGTAATTGCCAGGCATTTTAAAGATGCTTTATTGTGCTTCTGTGGTTATATCTAAGCAGGCTTAGACAGTGTGGGGCTTAAAACACTAAGCGATTCTTTAATAGAGATAGTGTCTAATTTAAATGCATAGAGGCAGATGCAGACAGACTTGATGGGAATAAGACTATGTGAGAGGACTTATGCTCCCTTCCAAGGGTGCTTACGAGCACTAGTCATTCCCAAAGTGTAACAGATACCACTTGTTCTTGACACCTTGGCATGTTTGCTAGCAGAATTCCCGAGATGGACCATCCATTTCCTGAGTCAAAAGCCACATTTTACATAAGCAACATAGAAGCTACCGTGCAAATCAATGTTCCAGACCCAAGTTCTATTAAGACGTACAGAGGAATACATATGCATATTTGTTTTTACTCAGCTGGAGACACGTGGAGATGTAAATATTAATCCCCAGGAATAGCTGCCCAGGGCAATGAGAGGGTAGTGATGAACTGCACTATCCAAAGGAATGACATTACCTCACAGCAAGCACTTGGCCTGGCAGATGCTCACTAAACATTTGGGAGAGGGAATGAGGGCGTAGATGGAGAAGTACTGCATGAACAGTCCCATTTCTACCTAGAATGCCCTATGGATAGTTCTCACCCCTGACCAGTCCCTAGAGAAAAGAAGCCCAGGCATTCCAAACCCAACAAAAAGACTCAAAGATACTCATATAAAAAAGCTCTAGGATCTGGTCCCGGAACCTTTTGCTCTGGTCACTAGAAGGCAAGTGGTCTGTCATTGGTTTGCCAGATCAACAATGATATCCAGGTAGTATCGTCGCTAATCTATGCAGGCCAAGAGGGTAAACAACAAATAAGAAACTCTCACCCTAATTTAAAGAGGTGTGGGTATGTATTTGGAGACTCTGTGTCATCATTTAGTATTGGTGTGGCAATCTTATAAAACTGAAAATGTAAGACTTTATGTAAATAAAGAGAAAACTACACAACCATCGTCTCTTAGGTCATACACCTGGCACTTCTCCTTGGAGAAAGAATTGCTGATTTGAAGTATTTACAGCTTGGTGATGCAAGTACGTTTCATGCTGAGGGAAAAGAAGATAGACAGGGCCTCTACCATGATAAAGCTTATAAAGCAAAACACACTCCTAGGATGTCTTATAAAATGTAGTGTAAGGAGATGTGGAAACACATACTGGCCTGATCCACAGGCTTTAGGGTGAGCAAGAGCTTTCTGGAGGGCAGGATAGTGACTTTTAAAGATCAGGTATTCAGCTTCTAGGCAAAGAGAAAGACGTCTGAAGCATCTGCTTGAGGAAAGAGTGGCAGAGTTATTGGAATACATGACTCTATTTGACCTACATCAGGAACTAAGTTCTCAATGCCACATACCAGAAAGTCCCTGAAAATTTTAAGAAGAGGGTATTTAGGAATCAGAAGAACTTTTAAAATTCATACTTCAAGGCCTTAGCCTAGAAGATTCTGTGGGTTAGTGCAGGTCCCAAACCTAAACTTTAAGGACATCACAGGGCATCTGACATGCAGCAGTTTGGGACCTGCTCTATGGAGTTATATCAGTCACCCATAGGCCTAAGACAGTGCCAGAGCAGGAAAGGATAAGCATGTGACTTGCGCTAGCCATTTAACTTGCCTGTTAGATTAACCCCGAAACCAAAAGCCATACCAGCATATCACTCATTTAGGAACTATCTGGCATCTCGGACAGGTAAATGGGTACAGAGATGGCATAGTGGCTCCTATCAGCACATCCCAGGCCACTAGCTGCTCTTCGACACACACTGCTTGCTTCATCTGGAGAACTCAGAAGAAAACTGGTATGTGGATAGTTCTGCTCCCTTGCCCCTGTCTAATGCAGGCTCTGAAATGTGTGGTTTACACACTTCATGAAGTATTTCCAGAAGGTCTGTGTGCTACTCGCAGCGGTAACTGGTATGACGGGTAGGCTGTTTCTGATTGCCTCTGCTTCTGCTTCACCACCGGTCTCCTACTGACACTTTCTTCACCCCACAAATAAGCCACTTACAATCAAATCTGTGTCACAGCTTGTCTCTGGGAGTGTAAATTATCTAAGAAGTACAGATTGGCAGCTAAATTTTAACAAATTAAAAACCGATATAGAGGAGATTTGCTAAACATGTGAGGAGCAATGACCATAGTAAGAAAAGAGAACGTGGACACTATAAAAACCATCTTATCTGAGCAATCTATTCCATGTAGCCCAAGAATAGTATAGAAATTGGCTTACTCTTAGGAAATAAAGGAAATATGGGTTGAATATTTCTTTCTTTTAAAAAAAAGATATTTTGGGGGTTGAATATTTCTAATTACAAAATCTAAAATGGGCCCAAAACAGAAATCTCTTGTGTGTTTAGGAGAGCATTTAAGATTAGAAATGCTCAACTTGTAAAGTTTAGGCAATTATAACATTTTTTAAAATCCCAAATCCGAAACAAGTGTTTTGGATAAGGAATGTTCAACCTGTAAAACAAACAGGTAAACAGGAATCGAATCCTCTCTCAGAAACTCATTAAAAACTACCATTCATTAAGTACTGTGAAATAATCCTTCTGTACACTGTGAAGAAAATGTGTTGCTCTCATTGTTAATAAAGCTGACTGATTGAGAGTTAGTCAGGATTTTCAGGGCAGAGAGAATGCTGGGAAGAAGAAGGGTGGAGTCTGGGGAGTTGTCATGAGCCAAATGTGGAAGAAGGAACATGTGAAGTTCAGAAATGAGGTAAATAAGCCTCAGGGAAGCACATAGATAAAGATGCAAGGGATGGCTGGAAAAAAAGCCTAAGCTATTGGCTGCCAATTTATAGTTAATAATAAGTCTCTATGTGGTTATTTGGGAGCAACTGCTGAGACACTGGTTTGTAGAAAAGGTTACTAAAGAAAGTAACATTTGAGAAAATGTCTTGGAGAAACAAGAAATATCCTTATGTACACCCTGGTAAGATACTCATAAGTTAGTTACTAAAACTATTTTGTAAATTTTTTTTGTATATTTATTTTTAGGAAAGGTTGTGTTTGTCTGCTTGTTTTTGTTTTTTTTCTCCTGTCAGGGATTGAATAAGCTTTGAATGCATGTTAGATTACTTAGTACACTTACGTTCCAATGAATTAAAGTTTTAATTAAGCAGAAAGTTCATAATTCTCATAATCTTTTCATAAAACTGTGTGTGTGGGGCAGAGCTCTCTCTCACCTGTGTGTGCAATTGTAGAAGCCAGAGGCAGACACTGGTTACCCTCTTCCATCACTATTTTAGTTTTTGAAACAGGGTCTGTCATTGAACTTGGACTTGCCATTTCTGGCTGACCAGGGAGCACACGGGATCTAACTGTCACCGCCTCCTATCACTGGGGCTATGTATGTGCCTATGGCTGCCTGGCTCTAATAGGAGTGCCAGGGCTCCAAACTCAGTTCGTGCTTAGGCAGCACACTCTTTACACACTGAATCACCTCCCCAGTCCCTCATAATCATTATTATTCTATCACCTCTTGGTATAGTTTGGATTGTTAAAAATCGAACCGACACTGTTTCTTGGTTATCTGGGAAGAAACTAGAAGAAATAAAGAATCCTATACAAGTGGTTATGGAAATGGCATTGCATCTTTCCCCCACGCTTTACATATGAGAACCAGGACTTTGGATGATGTGGATGCAGAAAGGAGAATTGAGAAGATGCAGTTAAAGCAAAGGGGGTTTTGAACTGTCCACAACTCTTTGTTGACTGGATTTATGACACAGGAAAGGGAGTCTCAATTGAGAAAATGCCCCATCAGATTTGCCTGTGGGAAGGGTCCAGCTCACTGTGAGTGGTGCCACCCCTGGGCTGGTGGTCCTGGGAAAAAGACAATAAGGATCATTACCTGAAAGTCCCAGACCTGTTTAGTGTTCCTGCCCTGACTTCCCTCAATGAGGGACTGTGCCGTAAAAATGAAAACTGAAATAAATTTACCTCTTCATTCCCAAGCTGGTTTGGGCATATGTTGGGTATCTTTTCTTTCATCACAACAATAGAAAATGCCAATTTAAGACAAATTCTGAATCCTCCAGAACAAGGCTTCAGGGCTTCTGAGAAAGATCAATTCTGTCTGCACTTCAAGGAGTGCATTTCCCCACCATTAACCCCAGCCCGAAGTGGATCGCTGTGGCTACAAGAGCTAGATATTAGCACCTATGGCCATTTCCTTCAATATCAAACAAGACACACTGGAGTTACTGTAAAGCACACACACAACTCAAAACATAACATTATGAATTCTACCACAGCTTCTTAGTTTTCTTAAAAGAGGGAAACACATGAGGGTAAAAGCAGAGCCTTTCTACTTCTTCTAGAAACAGCTTTCAGACTTGAGTCACACTCAACTCAGGGTTGAACTGGTTGACTCATTTATTTGAAATGAAATTCCACTATGTTGATCAGAATGACCTTGAGCTAAGCAATTCTCCTGCCTTAGACTGCAAGTCACGCTCAGTCAAGGATTTAAGGACCTTAGGAAGATAAAAGACTCTTTGACTTCTTGGTCAAATATGGCAGGACTGATTCTAAGACCTTTCCAGGAATGAGTCTCCAATGTTGTTTCACTGTAGATAAAGCATTTCTCTGTTTTGTTTTTGAGGGAGGGTCTCATGTAAGTCAGGCTGGCCTTATACTGTGTAGTGAATCTCTCCAGATCTTCTGGTTCTCCTGTCTCTACCAAGTGCTAGGTTTCTGGGAGTGCACACCAACCTGCCATTTCTAACAATCCACAGAAAAAACGTTACCACAAAACATAAAGCATGCAAGATGACAAGCTCTTCAGTGAGAGTGCTTCTGGACAAGGCAAGCATCATCACGGTCATTACCTGGTCTCAGGAGATGATGAGTTCTCGTCTGTGTCTGTCCTTTTACTTCTTGGAAATGACGGACTAGATGGAGGCATCTCACCACTTAGGCGGTCTGGAAAAATTCGGTCTTTATGCAAGTTGATTTCTGAATAGGGACAGTTGGCACCACTGACAGATCAAAAGAAAAGTACACTCCCATTAGATCATAATTATACAATTAAAACTATAGGCTAGTGAATATAAGATTCTAAAATTGAACCAAGTACGTTATGTTTTATGTGTGTGTGTAAATGTCTGAGCAGTGAAATACACCTTTACAGTTCACTCCACGAGTGAATATATCTGCACTAGAAACCATCTGCTGCAACCTCTGAACTGTAAGCAACAGTCAGGATTTCTTCTGTACTTTTTATGGGTAAGGCCCTTGCATATGTCTGGGAATAGAAATACCCTTGTTTGGGATATTCATAACTACTTAATTTTCCCTATAATATTTAGTAACTTTCAATGTCCCCAGGGAACACTACTATCTCTGGGACTGTAGTTACAGCTGATTTCCTAGAGAGCACACAAATGCTTTGGAGCTTGTTCTAACCCTGGTATGGAAATGGGCCACAGACCAACCAGAGGTTATATTCTGAAGTCTCATATGCTTATAACTCCTGTTAACCTAGGCAGAGGAAATTGAGATCACTGAGTGTTAACTTGGCATTAGCTAGCAGGTGCCTGGCCTAGGCCATAGCATTCCAGTCTCTAGACCATCTGGGTACCAGGCTTCCAATACACACTAAGCTCTCCAGTTGACTGTGCATCTTGCTTCTCTGCTTTGAGAGGCCTTACTAAGTCTAAAAATCTTTGGGACATTAGATACATTATTTTGATGTCTTATGTGTTCTTTTCTTTAGCTTCTATGATAGTAAGAATATTAACAATCACCCAAGAAAACTTCTTGAACAGTGCACACGCATTTTCTACAAAGGGAAGCCAAGACACTCTTCTAAGGAAAGAAGAGAAGAATCTGAAATGCTTCCTGCTAACTCTAGAAGTGACATAAAATTCATCTCAGGTATCTTGTAAGCAAAAATACAAACTTTAATACGTACATGCTACTCTATACTTGTACTTTAAGCAAAAGTAGTAACACCTAATCACACACTGACAGAAATTTATATAATGTCTACACAACAATAACAACCAAAGCAAAACAAAACAAAAACCAACAACAACAAACCACAATTGACAGAAACCTTTCTGGAGCACATAGGATACAGTAAGCACTGTGCCGTGCTTATACACACTCTTTAATCTTCCCAACACCCTATAAAAAAGACATTTCTTATGACACACTAGGTTTTAAAATGGTTAAGCAGTTTCAGTCATTAATTTTCTCATTATTAGCAAGTGTTTACCAATTAAGTATCTATTGTGTTAACTATATCTCTAGGCATTGGGAACATAATAAAAAATGAGGAGGTGATAATTCTGGCCTAAATGAGTTATCACTAGGTCAGTGGTTCTCAACCTTCCTAAAGCTCTGACCCTTTAATAGGGTTCATGTTATGGTGACCCCCAAACATAAAATTATTTTTGTTGCTACTTTATAGCTTTGCTACTGTTAGGAATTTTAAATATCTTTTTTCCAATGGTCTTAGGTAACCCCTGTGAAAGGGTCATTTAGCCCCCCCCCCCCCAAAGGGCTGTGGCTCACAGATTGAGAACTGCTGATCTAGGGGAAGATAGGCAATGTTTAATCACACAAATAAATTATGTAACTTTATAATGGACTGGCTTCTTTAAAGAAAGTAAGAGTGTGGCATTAGGGAAGACATGAAGATGCTCTGATTGGCAGTGAGAAAGAGCTTTCCTAGAGAGCACAAATCCCTAAATGTCAGGACAAAGTTGCTCATGTCTACTTCCCCACACTTCGGAGAAAGCACTGTAACATATGGGATGGAGACTGAAGCTAGCTTGGCTAGAAGTTGAGATGGCAGGAAGCAGGAGATGTAGGGAGAGGTAGCATCCTGCATGGCTCACAGCTGTTGCAAGATTTATTTTGGGTTCACTTTGAAGCCCTTGGGAAATCTCTAAACATAGGAAGTGATGAGATTGACTTGGGTATATGGGATGGAAATAAAGGGAAGGTTGGAGGACTGTCAACATGTTCTGCCATCCCATGATGCCCTGCAGACTGACAGATAGTCTCTGTTGTATAGGGGATGAGAATGGCTTCAGGATAGCTTGTTGGTTTGTGGTTTGAAGAACTTGAGGCAAAAGAGACACCATATTTTGCTTTCTTTCTTTCTGAGGTAAGAATGACTAGTGAGAAGTAAATTTGGAGCAAGGTAATAATTATGGAAAGTTTATTATTAGGTGTTTAAGTAAAAATGCTGTCTGCCTGAGGTCAAAGAGCAATAAAATAGCTCAGCAAAATGACTCTTGCCATTTAATAACAGGGGTACTACTTCAGTCAGTCACACTCTGAAGTGAAATCTAACCACACCAGTCATTCAAATGCTGCATGGGATCCTCCTGCTTGGGATGCTTGAACTAATCAAGAGGTTCATGGACACAACTTACCAAAATTAATTCTACCTAATGTGATCAGAGACTTTGAACGAGGCAACTAGTAGCTAATAAGTTGAAAGGCAGACAGCCAGGTGTGGGCAGGATGCAGTGCTAGAAAACATTGCTTTAGAAACTATCTGCATGGGATGAGGTTGCTGGGGACAGCATACATATGCCACTCTTAGCCTGTCCACTACATTGGAGCCATGCCACATTCCTCAGTTGAATGGAGACTACAAACTCAAAACCTGACCTGCCTGTGCTCATTCCCAAAAGACAGAAAGCTGGGATTGCTGCATTGTGTAGGTATTTGGGTCTTCAGCTACCATGTACTCACCAAGTAAGCAAATGTGCTATGCTGCCATGTAGCTACCTTAAGGTATGACGCTTTTCTTAATGCTGACCTTCAGCTCAAGTAGGGTACAAATGTCCACTGAATCCTATTCAGATGTCTTAGGCTCAGTTCACAACTTATCAGCTTCAATGAGTCTCCCCACAACCATCAAATATTACACATAACCAGCTCCTCCTAAGCTTTTGAGTCTCTGTTGGTAAATTGAGTCTGTTCAACTTCTGATGCAACACTATGCTGTTCTCTCTAGTATATATTTTTCATTCAACTTTTGTACTTAAAATTTTGGGGCAACAAAAGAAAATTCCAAAGATAATATTTTGGTTTCTTTTGCCAGACAGTATAGTGCTAATCCAACAGGAGCATATGTATAGTTCAACTTCATCACCCTTAAGCTCATGGTTAACAAGTGGTGAACTACAATGTGTGTATTTACTTTGCAAGGCATCGGGGTTGAAAGACACACCAACAGCTTCAAAGAATGAGAAGCCATGCAGGAATTTCAGATGGTATAGGTCCCCAGTGAAATACCAATTACAAAGCCGACCATTGTGTTTAAACTCTATAAAAACAACTCTCTGCTTTAGTTGATGACTAAGTGAAAAACTTGGGGAAAGTTCATAAAAAGGCAAGATGTTGGTCAGGTACCTTGCTGTCTAAATGTCTGGGTTTTTTTGTTTGCTTGTTTGGGTTTTTTTTTTTTTTTTTTTTCTCTCTCTCTTGAAAACAGATTATCCTAGCTCTTTCAACCTGGCCTTTCAATCCCAACATTCTGAAGAAATGCCTGAAGAAATGAGGAAATCTGTTCTACCAATGGAACCCTGTGGTCAGCCACAGATGTATCCTAAGGCTCTCTCTTCCATCGAACCCTGAGGAACTCTCATTCTCACACCTGTGCAGGGTGGAGAGGAATGCCAACTGGCTCCTGGGGTTGGAGGTGACAACTAAAAGGGATGTGACAGAACATAGCAGAGCACCACAGCAATGGCAGAATGAGAAACGCTTCAGGTAGAACCAGGGTGCCCAGCCAAGTGCTCTGTTATTTCATCCATGCACAGGGATGAGCATGCACAGTTTCTGAGGCCGAGTTTCCATTTCAAAACGAGGGTGCCAACAAAGTGAGCATGCCTTACCCAAGTGAACAATCGCCTTGCCAAACAGTTAGCCTTACCACCATAGAAGCAGCTCCAAGAGAGCGCTCATTTAGCAGATACAAAAAGAGAGAGAGACATCAAAGGGGGTGTGTAAAGTGTCACACAGCTCTCGGTAGAGTTTGGTCATAAACACTGGCTCTTGTTTAATTACTACACAATATGAGTAAATATTAGCCTGTATCATGGAAGAAGATCCTTATTCATAATCCATGACAATGACATGGATCTGAAAGCACCATCAAGAGCTGCGGCTGCTCACCTCTTACATGGCACACAGCTCTATATATGTGGCATCTTTCTCTGTGCTAGGCAGGGCTTCAAGTCCTTTCCATGAATTAATTCTTTCATCACAGCACTCCAAAGACTGCCATCATCACCTACGTTACAAAGACACTGGTGGAGAAAGGTGAACTACTGTCTCGGGAGCTTAAGGCTTACCTGATGCTTTCAGGGCATGAATTACAGTGAAACTCACAATAAACCATGCTCTTAAGGATTTGAGATCACTACCAAGCCTGTTGTTTGAAGTACTGAAGAGACGCAAGATCTGCATCACCATCATAACCATGAGGGTTTTGTTCAATGCTTCTTCCATTGTATTAATACAGAGTTGTTTTTAAAGAATATTCATGTTTAGTGTGTGTGTGTGTGTGTGTGTGTGTGTGTGTGTGTGTGTGTGTGTGTGGATATGCACATAGAAGTACAGGTGTCTACAGAGACTAGAGGCCTGACCTCCCCAGAACTGAAGTTATAGACAGTTATGAACCACCTGTTGTGGGTGCAGTTCCAATTTAGTAACACTTAAAACTGTACATGAACTTTAAAAACCCACTAGGGTTTATTAATTTGTAAGGAAAGAGCAGACTCTTACTGGCCTTACAACTAGAAATTTCTAGTTTTTCATATACTGTTTGTAGCATCTAAGCTTTGGTAAGGTTTGATTCATCACAGCATTTCATTATGGGTGTTCGCTTTCTCTCATGCGCATTCATTCTCTTCTTCTTTCTCCTCCCTTTCTCCCCTTCCCCTTTCCCTCCTTTACTTTTTCTTCCCTCAGTTATTTCATCCAAATAAAGTCCTTTCTAAAGAAAGCACAGTACAAACTGTGGTGATATTTTGTATATTTAATAAAATCAGTCTGGAATATCAGAGAACAGATCCACCCACAGTCAAGCCATGAGGGTCAGAGAGTGGTAACTCATGCTGTTAGTACCAGCACGCATGGGAAAGACCGGGAGTTGTGACCTACGTCTTTAATTCCATAACTCCAGAGACAGAGATCTTTCTGTGTTTCTGTGAGTTCAGGGCTAACTACCAAACAGAAAAAGCTCGAGGATTATGATGAAGAGTTAAATCAAGAAGTGAAACAACTGGGCGAAGAAGATATTGAAGGAGGTGTAGGCAGAGGGTGGGTCTTCTCTAGAAGTATGAGCCAGGCTGAGGAAGCTGGAAGATAGCTTTTACCGTGAGAAGTTGGCTGGCTGAGAATTGACTGTGGTCTTTTTCCTCTCTCTGATATTCCAGTCTTTCCCCCAATATCTGGGTTTGAATTTTCATTTAATAACAACTAGAACTCATGTTTCAGATGCTTGTAAATAAAAGGGCTGCCTTGTCCACTGCTATCAACTACCATACTAAAAGTCCCCTTAGTTATAACTATCCAGGCTTACACAACTAGGTACCACATCCAGTTTAAGCATCCACATAGTTACTCTCCCACCCACACAAGACTGACAAACATATCCAGTGACTGCCCTGTGCACAGGCCTGATAGGAGGAGTAAGCATAAGGCCATTATGGGCGGGACTGAGCTCTGCTTCTATCAATGTTCCATCCAGAGCACAACCCTTCAAACTTTTCCTCATCACCTAAGTGGTGTTCAACTCATAGACTTACTAGAGGTGGTTAAATGTGGTCATATATATAGCCTTAAAACAGTGGCTATGATAGAGGAGGTCAAACACATCCCATACATTATTATTACCTTACAAACAAGGTATGCGTATGACCACATTTGCTGGATAATGGTATAAGGGGAAAAAAATCAGGAAAAACAAGCAGTGATATGAAAAACATATTTGAGAGGGTTCTACTCTTTTAAGAAATAGCTAATGCTTTACTACCACTCCATCACCTTAGACGTGGGGCCCCTCTTCTGTACAAATACTGAAGCCAGTTGACCCAATGCAGGTACTCAGCAGTGTATGAGAGCTAGGTGGGTCGATGCTGAATGAAAATCAGCTTTCAGATGTGCATCCCCAGTTATTAGTTTGCAAAGTACTCCATAGATTTCACAAATATTCTTTAGAGACTGAAGGAAATAAAGAGTCTCTTATTTAATTTCTAAAAGATCAAATTTTATATATCAAAGATGTACTTCTGAAGGCAATAAATATGTAGTATATCTACTTTCGTGTAACTTTAGCTATCTTAATCCCAAGTGGGATTTTCCCATTCTCAGACCTCTGAGTAAGCAAAAAAAAAAAAAAAAAAAAAAAAAAAGTGAAACAAAAGAATGCCAATGTGTAACTCCCAGTTACACTTCCTTCTAGAGAGTCAGAATTAAGCAAGCTGGCTATGGAATATCTCTAGAGATGAGAATACCACACCACACATCCAATGCTCACTAGTTTTATTTTATATTAAAGGCAGGTTGCATACTCAACTAAACGCGTTACTAAATGCATACTCAGCTTCTAACATTTCTCAGATAAAACATGATTTGTAATCTTGAGAATAGTGACAAGGAAATGCTAGCCAAACTAACTATGGTCTTTTGCTTATGTGTTCACAAAACTACCCTAGCAAAAGAGCAGCTTTCTTTGTTATCTACGTAAAGAATGCATGTTTTGATTTATTCAGTTTCTCAGTAAATTAGTCCAAAGAGAGTTTTCTCATTAAGTCTTCCTAAGCACAGCATTCTCAGCAAGGACAGAAATAATTGCCAATGAAATGAACCTTCCAGAAGATATGTATGATTGCAGCAAGCTAATCCACAAGTGTACTGATGAGATGGAAAACAGGCCCACTAAGGATTAATGTCCTGCCAAAAAGACAGTGTGGAGCACTGTAAATTATGCAGAACGCACAAGGAGTGTAGAAAACCTGTGCACGGGCTGAGAAGGGTGAGCCTGGACCATACATTATTTCTCATAGTTTTATCTTCCGTCCAGAAACCCAGCCCACCAACTCTGCACAAGATAAAGATCCCAGTAGCCATGACCAGCACACACAAAAAAATTAATATAGTTTTTTGGCCAAGCCTTATCTTCTCCATCATAAACTATACTTTGCCACTCCTGTAAGAAAATGAGCAGTGTGAGCATGGTTCCAATTACTCTTTTTCCTTACCACATTTCTGCATACGTTATTTTCTGAATCTTCCCACAATTTACCTCTTCTAGCAACAAGCAAAACACCACCTGTCATATCCAGTTCATCAAGAATTTCCCCAAAGACAACAACCTAACTGTAGAAGCAGCCGGGATAGAGGAGCCTAAGGGTAAAGGCCATCATGAAGAGTGGCTAGGTGACATGATGTGGTTGTCACTACAGCCTTCACTGCCACAAACTTTCCTCCTTGGACCTAAGGAGCTGCCAATGAGCCTTTGCACATGTGAGGTGTTCTCACATGTTCTCCAGAAATATCCAGTAAGTACAATGCAGTATGGTAAGTTTCCTTCCAGGCTAAATACAAATTTCAAATAGCCAATCATATCCTAGGCACATGTCATTATTCACACAATTAAAATTTTCTTAGCTCTTTACCTTCAGTTTGAGGAAATTGCCTTTAGTCTAATGAACTGTACTGTAGATGAGCCAAAAATCCTCATTTCAATTGTGATTTTCTATCTTATACTTAGATGCAGTGTGAGTGGAGAGCCCAAATGTGGGAACAAGTCATAAAGCAGTGCTGTGAGGGGTAGTTAGACAGCAAAAGTCAAGACCAGATCCTTCAGCTCCCCTCACCAGTGGCTAGAGGAGTCAAGTTATGATGCCTCTGGGCTCACCACAGCATGTGGAGAAAGACCAGTTCCTCTACAATCTCCAGCACAAAGTAGGCAAATACTTGATAAATGTTACATGTTCTGACTGGGGAAAAAAAAAAGTTTTCTTCAAAAGAAACCACTGAACAAGACCAATTTAGGATGTGAGTTTTGCACTTGGACTGATCTATTAGCTGAAAAGTGATCCAGCTGCCTTCATGAGACAAAGCTAATAACAGCTATGATGTAGTGTCTTCACTGGAGTTAATTATGGAATTAATGCTGTCTTCGGTTTGCAGTCATACCAGTGGTACATAAGGTTTAAAAATGGGTATCTGCAAATGGAATCATCACCCTATCCTTGTGCACTTGTTATTCTGGAATATAATGAACATCAAAAAAGGAAGAACACAACACTTGGGAGTGCAGAGATATGGGGAGCACTCGCTGCACACAGGTGCAGACAGCACACCAATGTCGCAAGAGAAATAGGTAGCAGTGTTTCTGAATGTTTTTATGTGACAGAGAGGGCACACAAGGGCCACAGCATGTGTGGCGGTCAGGGGACATCTTTCAGGAGCTGTTTCTCTCCTTCTACCAGATGGATTCCACACGGAACTTGGGTTGCCAGGCGTAGTGGCGCTTACCCACTGAGCCATCTCAGTGATCTATAATTTTAAAGAACCAGACTCACAATACCATACAAACTAGATAAATAAGAAATAATTTTCTCAATGAGTAATACAATTAGCATGCTTCCATAACTCACACTGACGGTTATCACCATCTTAATACATATTCAAATGAGTGATGCTTTGTTTCTTAGAAATCCCACTAAATCATACAAACTTTTTTTCAATAATATTTTTTAAAGTCTATGAAGATTCTCAAATCATATAAACATCAAGTTTTAATTATATTTTTGGTTTCATTTAAAGTTACTTACAAAAAGAAAAATATTGGGGGAAAATCATTTTTCTGACCATTAAATTCTTACATTTGGTCATATTGTTTTGTGATATTCACTGCTAATTTATAGTATCTCGGCTTCTTATTCAAACAAGAAAGTTGCCCAGTGACATCATATTCCAGGGCCTGTCTTCATCTCATTATTGGTAAGCCCAGAATAACTACTTAGAAGCCATGGGTCTGTAAAACTCAACAAACTAAAACAATAATAACAAAACCCACAAACAAACAAACAATGCCAAATAACCAAAATAAATCTATTTTAAACACTGAATGTGCTCTCAGGAAGACTGAATTTCAGATAGAGTCTTCGCTTTTTTACAGTCTCCATGGCAACCACATTTCTTGTGGTTCTGAATATAAAATCAGTTCACATCTGTTTCTTATAGAAGGAAACCATCTTTTGCATTCATAGACAGGCACCATCTATAGAACCACGCACAAAAGTCCCCTTGTAATCAGTGGCAAGCACATACCTCTGAGTGCCCAGGTACCTCGATTTTTTAAAATGACCAACACCCCTGCAGCCTAGAGTTGGACATCCCCCAGTTTCTGATGGCTCCATTAACTCTGCAGGGCCTACAACAAAAATAAGCAGAGAAGGTGAAACAAAAAATTATAACAGAAAGTTCAACAGAAAGCTAGCGATTTAGATATCTAGGATGAGAGCAGGGAAGAGGAAAAATACTCCATTTCTGGAACCACCTCTAGATGCATTCATCTAGAAAAACAGATAGTTCTTAGAAAGATTGATTTTTTTTTTTGACATTTCTATTTTTAGGAATATTCTCATTGTTTTATTCTGTCACAAACCTTATAGTTCTTTAATACTGAAGTGGTAAATTTTGGTCTATACTTATTTTAAGATGTCAGACAACAAAGATATTTAAATCTGACTTGATAGGAATATTTGTAAAAACTGTCATCGAATATGAAAATTGCATAAGCATATTCAACGTGAAACTCCAAACACTAGGTGGTTTAATATGAAATAGAAACACTGTGCTGGAACCACCTGAGCCAACCAAGTGGCCAGGGCAGGAATGTACAGAGACAGTTACAAACATCAGCAATTCTTTTGGATTTCAGACTTTCTTTCATCCACCAGTGCAGATAAATGCCCTCCTAAGCTATGGCTCCAACATTTCTGTGCACAATTCTATCACATTTAGGAGCTCCATTTTGTTTCATAAAAGTATAGTTTCATCTGGTTATGGACTTGTTCTCCACATTTCACAATATTAATATTCTCCACAATTATGTTATCAATACAAACTACGGGCCATAGTTTATTGAACTAACACTTGCTTCTAACTTGTTACTTTAGACATTCTTCAATTAGAAATATGCACATGTATGTATAGCTATGCACCAGTCTGCATATAGCTCACACAAATAGAGCTACTCATATAGTATAAGAACATTAATTATTTTTTAAAAACTGACTATGGTATAGTCCATTTCCCATATTTTCTCATTTGAGGTATATATTCTTTAACATTGAGATCATGGTATGTCTCCCCCTCCCCCACCATGTGTTTGTGTTTAATTGAACTGAATTTAAGCCTTTATGGAGTGAACTATAAATTTGCACGTAGAATAAATCACAAGAGGGTGGCCTCTAACATTTTCCCAAGTTTCTGCCAATGATAACATTCTCAAGGCTAAAGCATCAGGTCACTATTAAGATACTGGAATTTTAATATTCTGACAAATTATCTTCTAAAAATTAGCATTAATTATAAAAAGATTATGTTTACTTTAAAAAAAAAACTCAACAGTGTACCAGACTTATTTGGCAGTGTAATTTTTCATATACGTATGAAAAAAAAAATATATATATATAGTATGTGTGTACTGATAGTAATTAAAAGAGAAGAAATATATGGAGAAATAGAAAGAAACAGAGAAAGAGAAGACAAAAATTTAAGGCACATTACTCAAGAAAATGAAAATGTTTATCATGGTTATCTATGTGTATCTTACTTAGTGGAGCCTGAAGAGGGTGTCCAGTTTTGGAACACCAGCCTACAGGATGAATATCTGGAGAGTCTGCATCTATCCAGTAGTCATAGCAACTGCTCCAGCCATCAAAGTGAACCTGGATAACAGAAGAACACAAAGAATTTCCACTGTAAAACTGGCATCCACGGCACAAGCCTTTTGTACTTCCTTCTGACTTACACAGTTCAGTTAATGTCCAATCTCTTTGATTATTTAAAATCCTTCGCTCACAACCTGAGATAAAAGATGATTTTGAAACTACCAATAAATTATCTAAGCCAGAGATGCATCGGAGGCCACAGTCCTAAGGGTTTATTAGGCATATCCTTAAACGCTGTTAGCAAATAAAGACTAGGAACCGTGAGCAACACCTTCAAAAAAGCAAATAAAACACTCAAACACAGCAGAGGTGACTTAAAAAGCAGGGAACGGGGGAGAGAAAATGGGAAGAGTGGAAAGGAAGATTATTAAGGTCAATATAAAATAAGACTTTTTTAATACAGTGCTGGCTAGAAACACATCTGACTTATTAGATATCCCTACAATTTAAAAATAGTCGTTATCTTTTATAAAGATTTATTTATTCTTATTTTATATGTATGGATATTTGCCTGCATGGATGTCTGTGGGCCATGTGTGTGTATCTGCCCACAGAATCCAGAACAGGACATGGAATTCCCAGAACTGAGTTAGTCAGCTGTAAGCCTCCGTGTAAAGGTTGAGGATTAAATCTTGCTCCATAAAAGACACCAGCTTCATAAAACATTTTGTAGTACATTTCTATAAGCCTCCTATTATTGTTATTTTTAGCCTATATTTAGTGCATAAATTATACTTTATTACAGTATATATGTAAGCATAGATAAAACTATGGTGCATATGGGATTTTAAGTGTAGTTGCAGGCATACACTAGGAATTGTGGAAGATATCCCCATACAAGAGAATACAAGCCCATTCCAAAATACAAGTATTGTATCTTTTTCTTAATGTGAACAGAAGCCCAGGATTGCCTGACACATGAGAACCAATAGAAAACAGAGCTCATGCTAGTTAATAAGGAAACTGGGGGTGGGGGTGGAGGGGCGCTGGAGCAGTGGCTCAAAGTTTAAGAGAATCTGCTCCTCTTGCAGAGGACCTGACTTTGGTTCCTAGCATCCACATCAGGTGGCTCACAATCACCTTTCAACTCTAGTTCCATGAGCCTGATGCCCTCTTCTGATCTCCAAGGGCACCTGCATAAATATATAGGCACACGCACACACACACACAATAAACAAACAAATAAACAATAGTATTTTTAAAGGAATTTAAGAAAATACCAGAAAGAGAGGAAAAACTATTCTCAGTATCCCCAGACAGAAGCATCATTGCTTCAGGAATTAAAAAGCTGCTTTTTAAAAGAAGCAGAAACTAAATAATGTTTTTAAAAATGTCCTTAAAAACATACACACACACACAAAAATCACTATTGTAACTAAAAACATAATAAATTTTGAAAAAGAGATGAAAGTAGTTCTAAGCAAACGGAATTTTGCAATAGCAGCAACACAGACAGTATGAACCTGATGGCCACTATCAGAGTGGCCTTCAGTATCCAAATGCTCCAGAGTGAGATGCAGAAGAAGAGTTAAGAGCTAAAGATAAACGCTCCCTTCCGAGAACGCCTGTTGTGCTAACACTCAATAAAGTCAGTAGATGGACGTTTTCTCAAGTGCAAGGAGTAAAAAGATGTTTCCTAATACCCTTTCTTAGGAAAACACGAAGACATTTGTCGGTGTGACAGAAGTATACCAAGGGAAACAAGGAGTGTCACACTTGGTAATTTTCAGGAAAATGAAACACAGTCTAGTGTGTCAGTAAAAGGAGTCTCGAGATGTAGGCTGTGAGCTTGGCTGAGTACCCACCCTGCTGTAGCAGGTAGCTAAAGAGTTGTGGGGAAACATTTCAAGGGAAAGAGACAGATATCAGCTTCTGAAAACACACCCATGCTTTTGAGTCAAGGCACATCAAGACTACTATAACATCTGAAAAAAGAAATCTAGAAAGTGTTTGAAAGCAAACTACGAAAAAAAACCAAAACAAAACAAACAAACAAAAAAAAAAACCCAAAAAACATTGACTACTGCAAAACCAAAAGAAAGGCAATTTAAAAAGACTTGACTTGGAAATAAATGGCTAGTATATTCATAATAATAACATGGACAAGAAAACAAAACATCTAAGTCCTGAGCTCCATTAACAGGAAGAAGACAAAGCAACTTAAAATAGAACCAAGAAGGCTTTAATCCCAGCACTCGGAAAACAGAGGCAGGAGGATTTCTGTGAGTTTGAGGCTAGCCTGGTCTAGAAAGTGAGTTCCAGGACAGCCAGAGGTCCCTTTCACAGCAGTGAAAACGGAACAGAGAAACACCAGTGCACAGAGAGTACTTTAAAAACTGAGGCATAGCGGCTGAAGCAGACAGATGTGACTGAAGAGGAATGTGGTACTGCTTCAAGTCCCGTCCCCACAGGAGCAGACAAGAGCATCCATCTGATCCCTGCCTTCAACAGGACCCAGCAGGAACAACTACCGCACCACCAGAGAAGCTCCAGGTGGTAGGTAGACACTGTAGAACCTTGAGAGTTAACTTTATTCCCGAGAGACACTTAGGAGACGAAACCACACACATAACTGTGGGCTCCTCAGCTTTTCTGCAAAAGGGAAATGGTCCAACTGGCTATATTTTCTCGCAAGTTATAAGAAAAACTACTGCAGGTTGCTTTTTGATTTCTAGCGCCTCTGTTGAATCTGAAATGGAGTCCTCCCTGTCAGCTGACCCTCTGAGGTATTTAGAAACAGGTGATTTATCTGTACGGTGGTCGAGTTCACTTTGTGACATTCATCCTAAAAACTGAGCAAGATGATTATCCTCCACATGGGTACAACTAGCTTCTCCTTGGGAGCCAAGGATTTAGTAGGATGCTGCATGAGACAGGGAGATCAGGAACTAATAAAAGCTGAGATCTGGTCTTAAATTTTCCCACTAATTAGTAGAAACCATCTCTCACAGTATTCCCTTCTTCTAGATCAAAATTCCCACACAAGTAAAAAAATTATTTCAAAATAATACAAAGCCTAACAGTTCAAAATCTTAGTACCGTTATTATTTTTGGTATATTTCATTACAGAAGTCATTATGGGATTGTTCTTTGGAAAAAAATATTTTAATATAATAATTTCAACCTGAATATTTCCTTCCCAATACTAAAGCTCCTGTTGAAATATCCTGCATTAATATAATGTAGACCATAGTACTCTATTTTCCCATCACCTACTCATTGTTTCCAGTGTCTGATGCTCCAGCCAGCCTGGCTGTACTTCCTTTTGTTTGAACTTTTACCTTTGCCATTCTTTCCAGTTATTTCCCAGGAGCCAGGACCAAAATTCTTAAAGGATAAACAACATTCTAATATTTAATGCCAAAGTGCTCTTTGGAAGAACTTGGATGCTTTATATTCTTACCCACTGTGATGGGATGGTAGATTCATTTTCCAAACTAAAATGTTGTCATCGTGTATACTGAACAACTGGTATAAAAACCTTATCATCCTTGACACTTTTTTGCCTGCTGGTTTATTAAAACTCTAGTTCTAAAGCAATGATTCCTTTATGGTTTTCCCATCACAACCACATACAATGCATAAAAGAGTGCACTAGACTATCAGGTGGTAGTGGTACACACCTTTAATCCCAGCCCTTGGGAGACAGAGGCAGGCGAACCACTGAGTTTGAGTCTAGTCCAAGACAATTAGGGCTTCACAGAGAAACCTTGTCTTGAAAAAAGAAAAAAAAAAAAAATCAACAAGAAAAAGAAAGTGCACTAGAAAATGGTGAGCACAGACTTACGGTTTTTATCATTTTTCAAAATACATGATTATATAGTCTTTTGTTTGTCTCTGAGGCTGGCTAGACACTCACAGTCTTTTTGTCTCCATTTGAGATTGTGGTTCTCAACTGTTAGAACTACAGATATGTGCTACCATACCTGGACTGGATTGACTGCATCTTAAATACACTGAGTTAAACATTAAAGTTCCTATTAGACAGAAATAACAATTTGTATAACTTTTCATCTTATTTGAAACTTTTATTATCTTATAAATTGTCTCATTAGAAATAGCTAATGCTTATTATTTTTAAAAATGAAATTAAGATTCCTGCTGTGTGGAACTGCGAGAACCTTCCTTCCTAGTACTAAATAGAGTGCTTGATCAGAATCTGCCTGAGTCTTGCCTCCTCGATACATTGGTAATGGCTCACACGGCCCACACTAAAGCTACTACAAATGTCTAGCAAGTGAGTGTACCGAGAAACTCATTGTCATGGGCTGATAATGACTTGATGCTTTTAGTAGCAGTATCACTCTTAACAGAGAAGTTAGCTCATCCTAGAAAGAAAGTAGGATAGGTATGGTTCTGGCTAAGGAGAGAAATTAGTGCTAAAACCGGGAGCCTATGAGGCCTTTGAGTGTTGTGTTCTAACCACCACACTGATACCACAGGAGGAGGAAAGTAGCATATCTTCTGGACGCTGGTTTCCTTTAAGAGAGGTATTCAATGCCTATCAATTCAATTCCAGCAAAACTCTGATCTTATTTATAACGTTATTTATCTTTATTTACACTTTATAAGCTATATCTAATGGAGTCAACAAAAACAATTAACCTCTTAAAAAGAGGGTACTGTGGAGCACGATGCACTTATTTTGTTTCTTCTGAAGAGAATCTTCCTGCAATACAATGTGTCTACTTTCTCCAAACACACATTCAAAATATGAAACTGTCAATCATAGTTTAAGAAAAACTATCTTGGGAAAATTAAAGAAAACCCTTGAGTGAATGCAAATCTTCAAATATGCAAAGCCACTTTGCATATTCCTACGGTTTTAGTAATTTAATTACAGGGCTTAAGTTCCTGTCTAGTAAAGTTTCCATTTAAGATACGGAGTAACAATGGTCAAAGCCAAAGCAGGACCAAGAACACTTACTTTTATCCTGTGATCATCAGTATCTGCTACGGTGGCTACTCTGATAAACAGGGGATTTCTTTTGTCCACAGCTTCAAGCTTCATTTTTTTCTGGAATCCATGTGGAGGTTTCTGCCATAACAGAAAGACGCCATATCATGAGGAAGAGCAGGTTGATAAAGAAACAACAGCAAGCAACAGGTGAATTGTTTAGGTTGCCTGTTCTTAGAACTGAGTGACCCTTTTCAGTCAAAACACACAAGCTCAAAACATATGCAAAGGACGGCCTGATTGGCCAGCTGAAGGGAAGACAGAAAGGCAGAGGTACCATAGGTATTTCATCAGCCACAGGGAAAATTAAGCATTTTGCTTTAGGCTGCAGGTGTCACGCTAAAAGTCAATAGGCATGATTTTTTTTTTTTTTTTGAGATGAGTAAAAGGTCATGATTTTATTGTCTTCATAACAAGATCACTTAGCCCTTTCTCTTCTAATCACCTCCCAATTCAAGATGCTCACATCTTTCACTAGCCAGTATCCTTTTAGATCTGCAGTTGGACCCAGCACACTCAAGTCTCTGCAGGGTCTTCATCGTAGCTTTAGCCTTTCTGCTGAGAAGAGGCTCATATGCCCACTCTAGACACTGCTCCCCATTATAATGGCACTTTCCCGAGTCATCCAAAGAACCCCTCTCCTTGTGGCCTATCAGTCGGTGGGGGTGGGGCTTGCCATGCTTCCTGCAGAATGTCTGAGGGGTCTTAAGAACATTCACTATGTTCTCGGGAGCAATACCAGCACAGGAAGCCAGATGTGATTTTTAAAAGAGGAAAAAGCCAAGTGTTTGAGATGAACCACCCAGAAGTAGGAAGAGGGCAGGAGACAGTTTTAAACAAATCAGCAATCCAACTGAGCAAGATAGAAAAGTTCTTCTAGGAAGGAGAGCTAACTCTCAGAGGAAACCCTTATGTCTCTGAGAAGGCCGCAGCAGAGGAAAATAAGGTTCACGTGGTTTTGGAAAATTATATCAAATAACATGGAGGACAGAGCAATCCCTGTAAGGATTCTCTTGACTAAAAGAAAGCCTAGCTCTACCTCTCTGAGAACAGCAGACATGATGCTCCTGTGTCCAGGTTAAAAGCCTGCATGTTGGAAGGGTAGAAAGGAGGTAGCAATATGGGACCCTTCGGTCTTCCGCTAGAGCCTAAAAAGCCTTCAGGTAGAATCATAGACATTCTTTCACAAGGCTTCTCTTCATTTATTATCACACTTGCAGCCACAAGTATGGAAAACACATGAACCATTAGTCTGTCAGTTGAAAAACTTTGAAAGTATCTTCTTTGGCCTCCTGCGTCTTCTCATTCCTAAGCCTACTGACCAGTTTCTTAAATGTTCATAAATAAACAGAATCATCAGCACATATAAATCAAAGAACGCAAAGAAAATATTCTCTTACCACTTTGAAAGCTCTCGCAGGAGCAGGCAAAGAATTGGTTTCTTCTAAATATTTATCCCAGGAAAAGTGTTTCACGTGTGAGTAGCCTAAGAAATAAAGAAAAACAGGAATCCTTTGAGGGTGTCACAAAAATGAGAGTGAGGATACACACTGTCCTATAAAAATCATGATCCTCGAGTGGGCCAGCCCAGGGAAGGACGTGCAGGTCCATCGGAAAACACGCTCCTCCAGATGATCAGTTCCACTCTGACCGGTTATTTTCACCTTTTGCTTTTCAGATGTGATTATATAAAATATCTTTATTAAAATAGTGAAATAATACATAGGAATTTCAGATAGACCATGTGTTAGGCTGAATAAAGAAACATGCCTATATCACAGGGTATTTTTTAAAGGATGTGTAAAATTAACCCCTTCTGCCTCCTTTCTGCTGCCCTCTATTTTCTCTGGAGCCCCACATCCATTAGGCAGGTATAATACTGGCCTATTAGGGTGCAAAATTCCCAACATAAAGGAGACTTACAAAATCTGCAAATATATTAGTTATAATGGAAGTCAGGCTGCTACTCAGCTGAGAAAATGCTATAAACACGGCCAGAAGAAAACTAAAATGAAGCCGATCGTTAGAGATTTGAACCATATTGACGGTATCTATGAGAGGGTGTTTAACATACACTAGTGCCAAAATAGAAGGGAATAACATTCTGCATGTGCTTACAGATGTGTATTTCCTACAGCAACTTAGACAGACGCCCAATAGGAGAGCATCACTCTGTTAGCAATAAGCAAATAGCAACCAAGGTTTCTAAATAGCACTCTCCACTTTAAAAAAAATCTTTGGAAAGAACAGCTATAGGGCTGGGTCAAGACAAGTGAGTATAGGACACTTCTAACTATTCCAGATAGCAGTTTGTAGAAATTGAAACCAGTGTATATAAAGGAGGTAGAAACTGGCTTAGAAGAGCTCTTACTAGAGCTTACTTACATCTTTAAAGCATCTAAATGAAATCAGTAATAAACTCTTGGATAAAGTTAGCAAACTACAGATAAATTAACTAGATGAATAAGTGGGAAATGAAAGAGCTAATGTTTGCAGAAGAACATCAATTAATTATATGCAAAAATAGATGGAATAAGAAAAATTACCATTACCCATTAACATTTGTCAACTTAGAATAGTAATTAATAGAAATATTAACATATGGCATAAGATGAGATTAGAGGTAATAACAACATCTCAAAGATTTCTACAAAAAAGTATTGGCAGAAAAGACTAGTAAATTATCTCCTTGATTAATTCATGTGACAAAAAAACCAAAAAACCAAAAACCAAACCACTGAAATGCTGTGCCCTTAAGATTATAATAAAAACACTGTGGTAATTCTTAAAAAAACAAAAAAACAAAACAAACAAAACAAAACAAAACCATACAACTTGTAGATGAGCATGAGGGTGCTTTCCTTCACTCCCCTTTGAGGGACAGCCTCAGTGGATCTCTGTGACTTTGGGACCAACCCGGTCTACATAGTTTGCATTCCAGGCCAGCATGGCTACCTGGTAAGACCATCTCAAAAACAAAACAAAACAAAAACAAACCAATGTACAAACTGGGTCCAGTCATAAGAAAATGTCAACCAGACTCAAACAACATCACTCTGTTCAAAATGAGGAGTCTGTAAGTCTCACACCTACAAAGGCTGTAGCTGTCAGGAGAATCTAACTGAGACCTAGAAGAACAGTTTGTAGTTGAGTGGCAGCAAAGGATGCCTCTGCATGAATGACATTGTGGGGACAGCTGTCGGACTTGAATGAGTCTCTGGCTCAAGAAGATGTACAGATGAGTTTGGAAGTAGTCTTGAAACTTTTCCCCACCAGAGGATGTTTCAAAGTAATTAAAAAGGCAATATGCAAGCCGATATACACAAATATGCATTTTACAGCGTATTTAATGATTATAACTTGCACATTTTAACTTCAATCAGAACATTCTCTAAAATGACACTATAAAGAGAAAAGACTAGTAAACCTTTAAACTGAGTGTGAGAACTGTGTCGTCGTACGCAGTATATCCTATCAATCATAATGGAATAAAACTAAAAATTAACAGCAAGAGAAATCATAGAATCTATGTAATCTTGGAAACTGAACAATATATTCTTGAATGAACAGTGGGGTCATTGAACAAATGAGGGAAGAAAATTTGAAACTTTCTAAAATAAAAAGAAAACGAAGAACAGCTCACTAAAACTGTTGGACACAGCGAAGGCAGCTCTAAGAAGAAAGTTTATAATTGTGAGAACTAAGATTACAAAACCAAAACCAAAACAGAGGGCTGAAGAGACAGCTCAACGGTTAAAAGCACTGGCTGCCGTTCCAGAGGTCCTGAGTTCAATTCCCAGCACCCACATGGAGGCTCAAACCATCTGTAATGGGATCTGATGCCCCATTCTGACATGAAGTCATACATACAGATAGAACATTCATACTCATAAAACATTATTCAAAAACATTTCAAATAAATTACCTCTTAGACCATAAATTCTTAGAAAGAAAAAAGCAAACCAAAGCCCCAGTGTGATAAATAACAAGATATAATACAGATCCTAGCAGAAATTAATGAAATGAAAACTGAGGAACAATATATCCAATCACTGGAGCAAAGAATTGGTTCTTTGTTTGAAAAAATAAAATGGATTGACAAATTTTAGTGGAACTAACCAGAAGAGAATAAAGAGCCACAATAATAGATTTAGAGATGGAAACCAAGTGGTAAGAACAAACTACAAATAAATCCTGCTAACAATTAAGGGAGCCTTTGAGCACATATTCTAAACAAACAAACACAGAAATCTAGGGAATCTAGGGGAAAATCCAAAAAATGTATAAATTACCTAAATGAAAGGAAGAAAGTATGAGCAACCAAACACACAAGCTCCACAAGTGAGTCAGTGATAGGATGTCTCCCAACAAAGTGAGGCCAGAGTTCACAACACTCATGGAAGTGTTGCATCACTACCAAACTTACCCCAGAAAGCCAACACACTCTGATACTCAACCCTAGTAGAGACACACACACACACATATAGACAGACCACACACATGCACACACACACACACTACATACACACACACATACACATACACACATACACACGCATACTTACACTGATACTCAACTCTGGTAAAGAAACACACACACACAGACCACACACATACACAGACCACACACACACATACATACACACACATACATACACACCACACACACACATACACAGACCACACACACCACACACATACATACCCCCCACACATACACACATACACACACATACACACACATACATACCACACACACACACACACACACACACACACACACAGGAAATCAATTTCTTGGTTAATGGAGACATAAAAGAATGGACCTACGTCCTCATCTCTCACACTACATAAAAGTCAATAGACTCAGATAAGGCCTTTAAAAACCATGTCAAAATGAGTAACATCAATAAAACACATATCATGAAGTGTGCTGAAACTAGGCATACACTCACACGCTACTGGTGGGAACACACGCACACTGGCACAGCCATTTTGGAAATTAGTGTGGAGGTTCCTCTATAAACTATGATGAGGTGAAGTCATTTTTACTCCTATACAATTCTATACTTGAAAACCTGGAGGAAGTCCAAGTCAGGATACCAGAGAGATAAAGGCATTGCATCTAGAGCTCAGCTACCTATATTAGCCAAAATATGCAATCAGTCTAGGTCCATCATCAGTTGAATAAAGCAAATGTAACATGTATACACAGTGGAATTTCAGCCAAGAAAGAATAAAATTATGACAATCTTAGGAAAATGGGTGAAAACAAGAGATCATTATGTGAGTAAAATAAGCCAGACTCAGAAAAAGATGTAGCACATATTTCCTTCCATATGTAATACCTTGATTTCAATTTATAAATGCATATTTGTGTATAAAGATTCAAAATTATTTTTTAAAGGCGAGGATGTTAATTTCAAAAGAGGAGCAATAAAGAATACATGAACACAGTGTAGCCAGGAGAACTGGTCAGGAGATGGACAGACAGTGCATGATATAGTAAAGGTAACAGAAAGGTTGCCCAAGAAAACAGAGTGGTTAGGCCCTTGTTTTCAGAAGAGGTAAAACTGGGCCCCTAAAGGAAAGGGCTCAAAATAGCATTTTAAAAAGAACCATCCATACAAGTGCATGCATGGCAAACTAGGTTCCTAATTTGACTGGGATTCTTTGTAGTTATTCAAGCTTTTATATATTTTTTTTAATGTGGCAAAATTTATGTAATGCTGAATTTATCATTTTCATCATCTTTGGTGTACAGTTCTGTGACATTAAAAACATACTTAAAAGCTTCCTTAAAACAAACTAAAAATAAAACAACAAAACTCGTATTTTCTTCCATTCCATTTACAAACATGTATGAAAGGTGATGGCTTGGTTTGGGCCTCACAAATGACGTCACCAATAACACCACCCCCCCCTCCCTGCCCCGGGACACCATCAGGAAGCTGCCAGTCACTGGCTTACTGTTTATTTATCAGACTCTGATTATGGCAAAAAAAAAAAAACTCCAAAAAACAAGAAAACAAAAACGAAAACAAACAAAAAAAACCAAAAAAAAACAGTGGTGTGTACAGCGGGATTGATTTCAAACTGGGAAGGAAGAAGACCACCCCCCGCCCCAAGCAGGTTAAATGGTGGACCTCCAGAGGACCAGCTCTGCAATCGCCAGCATAAAACGTCTTCCAGGTGGCACCAGGTTTGAGCCATACAGCTATTAACGTTTTGCTCTGATTCTTTGGTACTCATGTCTCTTTTATCTTCAGAACTAGCCATGAAAATGAAGACATAGATTCTCCTTCCTTCCCTTTCACTAGCTGTCAGGAAACCCAGGCCTCATTTTGTAGGGAGATTGTGTTGTTCCATTGTAAATACTTGTCCCACCCACTGGTTTAATAAAAAGCACTGATTGGCCAAAGGCAGACAGGAAGTGTGGGTGGGGCTAACAGACTAAGAAGACTCTAGGAACAGGCAGAACAGAGCAGAATGCCAGAGAGAAGCCAGAAGAAGCAGAGGACAACTATGCTGCTCTGAGAAAAGGTACCGAGCCACATGACTGAACAGGAGAAGAGTCATGGGTTAGATTAAGGGTAAAGAGTTAGCAAGTGATATGCCTGGGCCTTAGGCTGATCAGCCTAAAACTATTGTAAGCATCTGTGTGTCTCAATGGGTCAGTGGGTCTGCGGGCCTAAACCTTGAGGCTAGGCCTGAAAGTCTGGGCCAGAAACCTCTTACTACATCATTTTCTCTCTCTGATCAAGGTCGTCGACTTTACTCTAATATCCACCAAGCCACCAGCTACTAAGCAGTCCGGCTTCATCTCAGCTAATGACTCTGCCTTTTCCCACCTGTGGGGAGGATGACACTTTCAACCATGACATGTTTAAAAATAGTCCTTATTATCATGATGCTGATGAATCTGATTTTTAGCACGTAAAACCACAAGGACACTATTCATCAGCAGTTACACAATTTCTTGTCAAAGAGAAAGGGAGTAAAATAAGAAAGTAAGGCTCCATACTATTATTGGCAGACAGATGAAGCCCCCCAGAACTTCAGGGGACAGAGATATTAGGTAGCACAAGCTACAGAATTCTATGGTGGAACCAGAAATCACAGCAATATAGAAAAGCAAATGTGTACATTCTGAACTTAGCAGAAAATGTAAAGCCACAAGCTCTCACTTCAACAGGCACATCACAGCTGCCAGGGCGGACCCCAACAATGTGGTCTCCACGGTCAACTCCACATCTACTTCTCTTACTTGCCCAAGCTTAGCAACTGTGCACTAATATAATTAAGTGGCAAAATGAATCAAGTTGAAAACAGAGATATTTTTATAAACCGTGTCAAAAACGATGATAACGTGAGGTTGTGATATAAACTATGCTGGTGTTTAATACAGTTGAGGCTCTCTCTCAGGGATCAGCAAGTTTCTGCCTGCAGCGTTGGAAAGTACAGCTGCAACTGTACTCACATTTATGTGAGAACTTATTCCCTACCGTTACTTTTGTGCTACAACTGAGCTGAGCAAACGTGACAGGGACTCCAGGGCACACCAAATGTAAAGCATCTATTATCTGGCTTTTTACAGAAAACCATGGTCAACTGTTCAAGCATATGAAAAACATAAACACATTATAAATCCATACCTGGTGGGGTAATAAGGGTTCGCCTATGTTCTTTACACCAACCAACTGGATGAATGTGTGGACTGGATGATTCACACCTGTAAGTTATATAAATCACAAAGTGTAAGTTACTAGCGAGATGGGCAAATACTGTTAGACTTTGAGAGAAACATTAATTAGCAATCTTGAACACATTCAAGAGTTCTATATATTACAACCTGTCCAATTTGAAAAAAAAATCTAAAAAATCTTTCATTCTTCACATAAACATATGTATAGTTTTCACACATAAGATATTTTTATTAGATAAGTTATCTTATATTTTTGACACTATAGTTTATTTTCCCACAAAAAAAGGTTAAAGTCTAAAACTGCAAATGCAGAAAAAGTACAAAGATGCCCTTATTTACAAGCGTCACGGGAGAAAATAAACTATGTAAAAAGAAAGCTAAAATTACTTAAGCATCTCTAAGGCTCATGGCCAAGATTTCTATCAAAACCCAGGATGCTAGAGAACCTATAAAATCAGGAAACTCGTAAGGGGTCCTGGGAAGGACAATGTTAAGGATAGACACGTGGTGTGAAGAAGGTAGGTAACGGAGCAAAAGAATGAAATGGAGTGAGTGTGGGGGCAGGGCAGAGGGAGGGGTAATGGAACAGCGGAAGGTTAAGGAACACTAGTTAACTTTAGAACAGCATGTGGGAACCTACTGCTGCAGAGGCTTCCTAAAAATTAAAATAAAACACACACACCCATACACACACGCATATAAAATGAGTATAAATGGACTCATCCTATAATGGGACTGTGGAATGCTTCTTCTAGATACCATAGACTAGGAAAATGTGCCGTGCAAATAAACAAATACAGAATTAGTAACAGCTATTTCTGTTACTCTTTAGAGCTGCAGATACCAGAGAATAAAATGAGGTACTTCTTCCCTTCGCTGCTTTCTCTTGCCTATCACCTTCACTATAATTAAGCACATATTTCTCCAGAGACTTCGTATCAGAACACAACCCTGTGCTTTTGATTCCTCACTCCTCATCAGATTTGTTCTATAAATTCCTTACCTCAACATGCAATGCATTTCACCCACTTATCTGCTCACTCATTCTTTTAAGTATCAAAGTGAAGACAATATGTCAAAAAGTGATGTGCCAGACACTGGACAGACCCTGAGGAAATGGCCATAGTAAATTAAATTTAAAGTTCTTGTTTCTGTGGCATGTACAGCCTTGAGGAAATAAAAGATAACTGTCCTCTGTATCTGCAAGGGATTGGAGCACAAGGCCCATGATGATAACAATTCACAGGTACTCAAGACCCTCATATAAAATAGTGTGACATTTGTATCCTCTGTCTGTCCATTCTCTTGTGTGCTTTAAATTATCCTGGGATGACTTAAAATAGATAGCACAATGTAAATATTACAGAATTGTTGTGGGCAAATAAATTACTTTAAGCGTGTGCACGTTCAGCACTGTAGCAACCATCACAGGCCTAATTAAATTTATGACCTATGGTTGGCACAAAGAAAGCAGACAGGTGAAGTAAAGGGATAGGTTGAGGATGCAAAGGTGCTCCTTTATACAGGCTGGTCTAGCCTCTCAGGAGGCAATATTTAAGCAAACACTTAAGGATGTGATGAAAGAGAGAAGTGAGCCACTCAAACATAGAAAGGAAAGGATTCTGGGTAGAGACAATAAGTCCAAAGGCTTTAGTGAGGGAAGCTTGGTAGTGCTGTATCACAGACAGAAAAGCATGGACTGCAGGAAACAGATAATACGATATGATGTCAGAACGGAGGCCACTTATTACAATACAAAGTGAAGGAGTTTAATCCAGAGTGAAGTAAAACATTGTGGAGGGCATTAGGCAGAGAAGGATCTTAGCCTGATTTATGTATTAAGTTGATTATTCTAACTATTATGTAAACAGTAATCCATACTGGAAGCAAGAGTCAATTAGAAGGTGATGATCACAGTGGCCTGGACCATAGTGGAGGTTGTGAAAATGGCAAGTGATCAGGTTTAGATGAGCATTCTAGACAGACCTAAGAGTATTTGTCAGTACATCTAATATAGGATGTGAGTGAAAGGAAGTCAGGACACTTCAAGGCTCTGGACAACAAGAATGTAGCCATTTCCAGGAATTACACCCAGCAAAGGCTGACATTTCAGATGGTGAATGCAAGTTTCTGCTATCGGCATGTATAGCAATTATGTGTTAAACAAACAAGAAAGAATGTCAAATAAGCCACAGACATGAAAGTCTGAAGTTCACACTGAAAGAAGATCAGGGCCTGTACCCATTTTGGAGTTGTGAGCATTTGGGATGATACTTCATCCAGGAGCAGACTGGAGGCAATCCAGGAAAAAAGAAGGCAAAATCCACGTCAGATGATTAGCTAGTGCAGTAACGGAAGAAATCAACTGGATGCAGTGGTGCTGCAGATCACAGGAGAAGCCAGCGGCAGTCGTGGGACCTCACCAGAGAGCTCCTTAGTGTCAACGACCAGAGGACACCGCAAAATCTAGACCAAAGCGGGGTCAAGAGAGAATGGGAACAGTCGCTCGGAAAGCGTGGGTAAGAAGCTCAGTTATGAATGGAGTCAGTGATAAGAGGCATGGGGAGAAAAGGTGAAGATCTGTCTTATTGTTTGATTGGAAAATGGAAAGACTCAGGGTGGGGTATGAATGAAAACAGAAATAAAACAGGAAAGGACATCACTGGTCCCAGGCTTCGGATCAGATGAATGAAGAAATTTAGAAGAAATGACTGCTCTAGGTGTGGTGGAGGGGAAAGTTCACTATAGGTTTGTGGGAGAGCCTAGCCAGGGGCAGGAACATCTGGGTGAGTCCGATGTGGACAGGACCCTGAGGGATGTGAGGGGGGAGGGAGGAGAAAGAGGAGAACCAGCCAGGAGGCCCTAAAGAGGAGGTGTAACCCAAATGGCTGGATTAGTTAGGGGAGACCAGCTTCTGAAGGACAGCCTAGCCCCAGGGCTGGAGACATTTAGGGGAGGGGGGGAGGAGCGTGGGAGCCAGGGAAAACCTGGGGACCAGCGCTTGCTTTGATATGTTAAATAGGCACCTCAGCCATTTGTCTCAGGTTTGAAACTTAACACTGGACTAATGGGAATTTCCTGTTTTCTAGTTTAAACCTACTTGAAAATAAAACTTGGGTTTTTATTTCTTGTTTGTTTGTTGTTTTTTAAACACGGCAAGAAGTAGGCATTAGTTTAAAAGGAAATAGTTGCTGAACAAACCCCCGATATGGGGGCATCCTTCCCATATGCTAAGGATTTCAGTACAAAAGACTATAAAGTTACACTATAAAGAAGCCAGTTTCGAATTGCCTAAAGCAGCATTTCTTGTGTGTAATTAGTTATTAGATACTATTTTATCAGGCAAACCTTTAACATCACACGGAACATGACTGTTCTGTAAAACTCAGCTTGGGAAATAGTGGTCTAAAGGTCTCTAGAGGCCAGAGTACAGTCTTGCTTTATACCCAGATCTATTCTGTTTATACTGGGAGACACTGGAATTTCAACCCAGCCTTCTCCTTGGGATAACACCAGGAAGTAACAATGGTTGGAGTTTCTGGTAGGTAAGAAAAGCAAGTGGTAAAAGCTAAAGAACTTTCTAAGAAATTGTCTCAGTGAATGGGATTAGCACAGTCACCACCATCCAAACCATGCTTCTCAGGGGCACACCGTTAATATGCTGGAATATGCCGAGATGACAAAACGGCTATTTAAAGCTGCTTTTTGGAAAGATGACTCAGCAGTTCAGAGGACAGCTGCTCTTCCAGGGGATCTGGGTTTGAGTCCCAAAACCCACATGGTATCTCACAACCATCTAGAACTCCAGTTCAAGGGGAATCTAAGGTCCTCTTCTGAGAAGAGCTTGCACATGATACACAGACATATATGCAGATGAAACACGCATACACATAAAAAGCTATGTTAATGTCAAGTTCATCCATTTCATAAAAGACTCTAATATACAACTCCTCATGATGCACTGTTATAATTATATTAATAGGGTTATTTGGATAACCTCAGCTTTTCTTAATCATTTTGGTTCTGGTTCTTTACTGATGGTATGGTGCCTCTAAGAAAGCATTTCTCTATCAACAGCTTGTAGGAACTGGTTAATCTGCTTCCCTTGTGATACAACAAAGGCTGTTTGTCCCTTTAGAATAATGGCCATGCTATGGTCTCCTCTAATCTCCACATTTTAGAAAGCCCAGAAACCTGCTTTTCTTAGATTAGGACTTTGAGTTGCATTGGGTGCAGAAGCTTTAAAATTGAAGCAGAGTTTTGAAGTTCATGTATCTAGATAGAAGCTCAGTGGAATCACATCACACACTGGAACTTACATCATCATTCTGAAGCAACGTCTTTTTCTCTCTGAACCAATTTGGTTTTAAAAATGGGACCAAATTTTTTTTTTAATTTACATTAAATTATATGACTAATACAAGGCAAAATACTGTACATATCTATGGGGTATATTATACCATTTCAATACACAAAGTAACTATTCTCTATTTCTTTCTAAAATAGTTATATTAAATAGATTACCGTGATGTTTTAGTAATTTGCTCTTTACAATAAAAGTACTTTGTAGGAGAAAAGGGAAGTATTTATAAATCACTTTATTAAAAAATAAGTATGTACTTGTTTAATTCTTTCCCTTGTCAATCAAATATAATTGTAAAGTGCCTGCCAGTCCAATGGTGAGTATTTCAAAGCACAAAAGATAAACATCACTAAATTTTGATTTTAGTTGATGTTTTAATAAATTGCAATTAAGGAAATCTAAAGCCTATTGTGCACTACCTAAATATTATTACATCAGGTCTTACTCATAACTATATGTTGATTAAACTCATCATTTAAGATAAAGTCACCATCTTAATAGAGAAAATAAGAATAGCCTCCTGTGACCTATTTTACTTCTACTCTGTCAGTCAAGCAACACTTCACTGGAAAGCTGGAAGACTCCAGACTCAATTCTTTTGCCACATCACGGTCCCATCTAGTGTTAAAGGCAGAAATGGAGCAAAAGGAATAATAAGGAACTAACAGTAAATGACTTTTCACTGTACCTCTCCATTTCTATCACTTAGGTTTTTATGTATAACATGTTGGAGGTACATTTCAAAAAATGTTTAGTGAAACTTAATTACAAAATCTGCTACGATCCATTCAGATCAAGACTAGTACATCCTGAAAGACTCACACAAACACACACACTCACAACCTTGTTATTTATGGCTTAATTATGAAGTGAAGAAAACATGAAGTCCATGTTATAGAAATATAAACAGGGTAGGGAGCACCTCAGCCCCTGGGGATGAAAAGAAAGAGACCTGTTGTTGGCAGTAATCACTTGTTTTGAGACTAGCCTTGAACTTGCTGTGAAATCGAGGATGCTTTCATCTCCTAATCCTCCTGCCTCCACCTCCCAAGAGATTACAAATAAGCACTGTCAGGTCACAGTCAAACACTACATGAAATCATGTACATATGCACGGCTAGGCAGAGAGCCAAGCAAGAATATTTCCAAGAGCTTACGTGAGATAAGCATTAAAGTCCCTTTCAAGCAACAATGGTTACAGTTTTGTAAAATATGCCACCAACCTCTTCCATTGCCTTATCCCACAGCATGATTGTCTCTTTACTAACCAGGACTTGACTGTCCCAGCCACCCATCATATGTTAACCCTCTGCTTTACTAATAAACTATACATTTCATCCAGCTGAGTTACCTAGTTCTCTCTTCCATTCCTAATTCATATTAATCAATGCGCTTATTGTCAAGAATCTCTATAACAGGGTAAGTTGCCAAAGATCAAAGTGATGCCATTCAGTCACCCTGGGATCAGTGATTAGTGTGACCTACAATCTAGTCTCAGATATTTCCATTTCCCCCTTCAAGGGCTTTAAGTCCTTCCTCTAGATAAGAAACCATACTCTAAACACTCTAGGTGCAGGGACCTCACCTCAGAAGATGACCTCACTGCTCCCTTTAACACAGGTTTTCTACGGAAGGTCCCTTACAGCCATTTGCTAACTGGTTTCTGCCCTTATTTGAATCCTTGAAGCATATGATGAAGTAGGCATTAGCTGACTCCTTTGTGAGGGGCAACCAGAGCCTGAGGTAAGTAATCTACTAAATAAGCTTGCTGCCAACTTCTAAACACCCTACCCCTGGGTTGAACTCAGACATTGTCTCCTTGGCCAGTGCCTCTTCATCTTACCATGTGCCAATTGCCGAAATTCATGGTGTAACTTTAAACTCATCTTTTCTGAGAAGTCTTTCCCCGTGAATCCTCCCGTGGGGCTGAGTCAATCCTTTACTCAACATGCCACTGAAGACAGCGACAGTTGGTTCTAACAATCAAACACTAACCACCAATGGCTGGGGGCATGTTTCTCTCTTTCCCTAGAAGGAACACAGGCCCCACAGCTGAAGTCTAAGACTAAGTCTCATCGACACCCAGTGTGCCTCCAACTAAACTCAGTAATAAAAGAGCATCGCCTTTGATAGCACCCTAGGTTACAAATACATTAATATTACATTAGGGAGAAAGAAAATTATTATTATTCTCAATTGATAAACGTAAAAGAGATCTACCTTTTAAACTAGTTTGCCGTTTACTTAGGAACACCCGGGAAAAGACTTTGAGGTTTCTTGTAAATCAGTCATTAATGTTCCCCTCTCCACAAAATGTACTCCTTGCCGACTTCCCCCCTTCCTCACTGAGATGCCACACCAAAATGAGAAGCTGCAGTTCTAGGCACTCAGGGCTTTGGGCTGAACATGCTAGATAGTGTGTAGAATCCCCAAGGTCACAAGAAAATACCATTTCTTATGAGGAAGAATATTACGCAGCTCTTGAGGGAAAGAAGAGGTGACTGATCTCGTTATAGGTTTTACCCCTGGCACCCAAATAAGACAGCAGGAAGTTAGAGGGAAGGAGGCTATGTCCACAACAGGGGTGGGGTACAGGTTTCCTAAGGTCAATGTGATAGGGCAAGACAGTTCAGCATATCCTCCATCTTGTACTCTTGCTGAGACCATTTCAGTTTTAACCAGAATTTGATCTCTTCGATGGAGAACTCCAGGGGAAATTACCAAACTCTATTCTATGAACCCGAGGTCAAGATGCCCCAGCTAACTTATCTTAGCTCTGTTAAACTGTCTGCTTGTACAAAACCTCCCCTGCAGCTGTGGAGCAGATACCAGAAAGTAGTTTTGCCTTTAAAAACCCCTTACCCTAGAGACTTGGTGCTACACTTGGGGCCTTGAGTGTACTCCCAGGCGACTGGAATAAAGACTTTCACTTGGCCATAAGATGTGTTGAGTGGTTACCTCTGGTGGGATTCCTCTAACAGTCCTCACTTTCCTTCCTGAATCTTCAAAGTGTCTAGTTTCAATATTCGGTGATATTTAAGGTTATTTCTAAGTCTAACAAATATTAAAAAAAAAAAAAAAGCCCTAGGTAAAGCTGTTTTATTTCTACTTTTGCCCTTTCTTTAGTCCTGGATACATTTTCATCACGCTCCTCTTTAGAAGGAAGAAATACTTTATTACAACTAAATATATAGTATCTCAATGAGGACAGATACATGCTCTGTGTAAAATGGAAGAGAGTATCCCTGTCCTATTAAAAGACTCTCATTTCAAAATTGCTTTGAATTAAAAAAGGAAAGGAAATCTGTAACCTCAATTACACACCAAAGGAATTTATGCAAAATAAAATTCAAAGATTAAAGAACTGGAGAAATTCCAGGGCACTTTAGCATTTTTTAATGTGCCTTAGCTGCACACTGGGGAGGGGAACACACTTTCTTTTACTGACAGTTCACAAAATATGAGTTCATGTCAATAGAAATATAAATAATCCTCAAAGGGCATTCCAGTGTAAAAATAAGGATGTTTATGCTTTTCAAAGTGTAAAATCAGCTAAAAGAGATCAGATTTTCACTTTGCTATTTCTCAGAAGGAACCAGGGTCCTCTCTGTTTATTTACCATGGTACCTGACATCAGAGAAAGCACCTGTGCTGAGGGTTCCCATGGTCACTACTTTATTCCAGAAATCCATGTACAGATGCAATGTTACACCAAAGAAGTAATTATGGCTTTAAAGCACTGTGATGTGCTGGGCATGGTGGCTAAACCTTTAATCCCAGCACTGGGAAAAAGAAGCAGGTTGATCTCTGTGAGTTTAAGGCCAGCCTAGTCTACATAGCAGATTTTGGGATAGCCAGGGCTATACAAAGTGGCCTTGTCTCAAAAAGCAAACAGACAAAAAAGAAAAAATTAAAAACGACAATAACAACAAAATCACTGCGATACTTATGTGGTCATACAAATCAACATTAATTCATTTTGTCTAAATTGAACAAAAGAGCAAATACGGGCTAAAGAGATAACTTTGGGGATAAAGCATTTGCAGCCCAAACAAGAAGACTAGATTTTGGAAACTCAGCACCAACAAAAAGCCAGATGTGTGTGGCAACCAGCCAGTAATCCCAGCACTCAGAAGACAAATAGGGAATCCCCCAGGCAAGATGACTAGCTAGAGCAGCTGAATTAGTAAACCCTAAAGATGAAAGCTTTGCTGCAGAAAACAAAGTGATCATGGAAGGCTTTGAATAACTTCAAGCCTCCAAATGCAGACACATACATATACCCACACAAGAAAAAACATAAACTTAATGATTACCCTTCTTAAACAATTCAAGGAAAACTGGTAACTAAAAATTCAGTTTGAGCAGTAATGAGAAATACTGATGGATCTACTGAATATTAAAAAGTGACACAGAATGGATAAAGGCACTGGTCACTAACCCTGACAACCTGAGTTCAACCCCTGGGACTCGCATGATGGAAGGAGAGAACCAATTCCCAAATGTTGTCCTGTAATCTCCATGTGTACTCCCCTCAATAAAAATAAGCATATGTAATACATTTTTGAAGAAAAATATGAAACATTTGTATAAGTTAATATTCACTTGACAACAGTCACATTACATCTGACATGTTCCTAAGACAGAAACACTGCAGAGATGTTCTTCACCAGGAAAACCAATTCTAGTAATCAGCTGTGAAATCAAGTGCAATGTTTAGGCTAGGGCTGCAGTCCAGAGGTAGAGCAATTGCCTAGCATACAAAAGAACCTGGGTTTGATCCCTAACATCATATATATGCATATAAAAGTCAAATGCTCTGCTATAATGATTTTATTCTAATTGTATAATTTCATAATATGGTGTTCTTACTATTGTTTATGGCATAACTAAAATTTTAAGGCTTAAAAATAATATTCCTTAATTGGGATCATTTGTTTTCAGCTATCTGAATTGTCCAATTAGCTGAGTATGAAAATATGATTAAAATAAGCTTCTAAAAAGTTACACAAGGCAGTTACACATGTAGACCTATGGCGGCACATATAGGTCTATGTCGAGAATACCGTGATGCAAATTTCAATTTCCTGCTAGGAAGTCAAGTCAAACACAAATCCTGAGTCTTATAAAAGGATGTTGATTAGAAATTAGTAACACGAGACAAGCAAAACCTAAAAATCTGAAATAGGGAAAAGTAGAGCAGAACTTTTATTTAATCTTGCTTTTTCTTTCCTTTTCATTTTCTGTGTGAGGGTATTTTGTCTGCATGTATGTCTGTATAGCATGTGTACAGTGCTCACAATCAGAAGAAGGCACTGTATCCCCGAGAAATAATGTTAAAGGGGATCATGACCTGTCATGTAGGTGCTGTTAATCGGCCTGGGAAGAGCAACCTGTGATCTTAACCACTGAGCCATCTCTCTAGTCCTATCATTTCATTTTTTCAAGACAGGGTCTCATACAATCCTTGCTGGTCTTAAAATTCCCTAGATAGCAGAGGATGGCCTTGAACTTCTGATCCTCCTGCCTCACCTCCCAAGCACAGGCTGATGCCAGCGACTACACATAGTTAGGGCTTTTTTGTTTTGTTATAAACTTCACACTGTTCCTTACTTGAAAGTGTGTACTCACTTTCTCTAGAGAAGCATTACATTGTCAAAAGCACACGTTAATGGAAGCTAGCTCACCAATAGTCATAGCTCTCATCCCAGTTGTCAAAATGTACCAGGAAACGATTGTCCACCATATCTGTTACCGTAGCAACACAGATGAAGGAAGGGTTCTTTTTGTCTACAGCCTCAAGCTTCATTCCAACTCGAAAGCCTGATGGGATCGCTGTCTATGGAAACATGCAGATTTAATTAGAGATAAGCACACTTCACAACTGCAAGACCTACACGTTCTGTACTCCTGCTTCAAGGACAGGCTTTCACAGATGTAGTGCACCTAACATAAAATACTATGCCAGCCTCACACTGGGGCTGTTTTCCACTGGCAACAATAAAAAACGAAGCTCTATAGTTACATTCAATTAACTATTTGAGTCTCAGAACTAAAACATCGGCAACCTGGCAGAGTTTAAAATAATTCATTTCAGTGTGTATTTTAATACCTTAGTTAGGAGAGTAATACTAGGCAGGCAAATTTTATTCAACACAAGGCTGATTGTCTGCCTTCTTTTCCTTGATTACAGTTTGGATAATGAAAATTATTTCACACAAAGGATTCACTTAATTGGATTAAAAATGTGGAGTCAGTACAAATTCACTTCTACCTCTGAGAAGATCTCTCAAGTACTCTACAGAAAGTAGGTCACCTTCATATATGAAAAGCTTCAAGTTATTACAACTTCAGCTTCCTAAAGACAGATTTTGTTCATAGTAGCAACACAGGAGCTGGCTGTTAATATATACTGTCATTAGGAATATTAAATATTTCAAGGAAATCCACAGATTATCATCAGTCATCTGGAATTTGCGATGAAAACAAGAGTTCACTGTTAGTGCTGGAGGAACAGCAATGTATACACAAGCCTTACAATGTTTTGTGGAAAAATATTCTGATCCCAGAGTAAGATACTCCAATATTCATAATGTTAATTATAAAACAATGTAAGTCATTTCTACCCTCCAATAAAAACATTTCATTTCAAACTGAAGCATACGGGCTCTATTCTAATGCTTGAAGCAAACAAATGCTATCTTTCATTTTACAGTAAAAGATTAAAGTAAAATTATATAGCTGTGGTTGCAAAAATATAAACAAGTCTATCTGAAAATGCTAAAGATCTGAGTAAATTAAGGAGTGAAAATAACATACAGAAATCATATATTTGAACCTTGAAATTATATATAATTTGTGACCATAAATATCTTACTATTCTGACACAGAGAATCTAGAAATAGAAACTTAATTACCTCTCAAATACCAACACACAACCTAAGATTAGGTCGTATGCTAACCATGCCCAGAATGCAGTGATGGTTCAAGGCAGCTAATCACCCCATGATGTAAGTCATCATCACAGGAACAGCCACGGGGCAGAGACAGCAGCAGACTGCTGAGTTTCCAGCCAAGTGACCTTCCTCCAGGGAAACGTCTTGTCAGAGACTATATACCGACAAGGCAGTATTTACATCTGGTGATTAAGCTGTCTGCCCAATTAAGAGATAATGAAATAGGCTGACCATATTTTCTCTCTCCTTTCATTCTTTCAACCTAGTTTATGTTCAATTTAATCAGAGAACATTTCTTCCATTAGATTTGCACCCTCAAAGCAGATGCCTGATATCACTGTCTGGATGGAATGTTTCCCCCAGTGCTGACACTTGTTCCATTGGAAGGAACCCTGGCACAGATGCTGCCTCTATCCTCTTAACTCTCTTCTACATAAAGAATAAATCTAAGAGAGGAGGACTGCTTGTACTATTGAGAGAACCAGGCTTCAAGCATGTGTTTTACCCTGTCTGCAGGTCCAGGGCTCCCCAAGGTTGCAGGGGAGAGGTGGGATAGAAAAGAACCTTTGATTCTAGGGCTCAGAATCAAGAGGCTCATTTGTCTGCAGTGAAAGGTCATATATATCCTTCCACCTAGTCCTTGTCAGCTATAAGGATGACATTTTGTCTGCCCTTCTCTAATCAGATCTCAACTAGAGAAGGAAAAGGTGTAAAGCATAAGATCATCTCAGATGTGCCCTGGGAGGAACACAGAATAAAGCAGAGAGACAGCAAAGAAACAGGAAATGCATACACATCTGCCTTCACTTTTGCTACAAAAACCACAGCAAACAAAGCTGTGAGCTGCAATAAAGGTATGATAGCATCCCTGGTGACCTCCTGCCTGCAGACTCCAACAGGGCTGTATCCATTACACTGTGTGACTCCCATCTGAACAGCAATCTCAGTTAAATGATGATAACAGTATAATATTCCAGCCGACTTAATTTTTATGCATCTTAATTGTACGTCACACCTGTATTTATATTATGTTGTCTTACCATTCAATAAGACAACCAACCATAATATGGCTATAAAATAGATATTTACTCATGAATAATTTAAGCTAATTTTAAAGTTTAATTAAGATATGAGAATTCTACTTACCAAGGCAATAAAATTTATTATAGTTCCTTGTTATCACTTGTGATTTACCCTATGAGACACTATAAAAAAAAAATCATTCCTCCTAAAATGAAATGTACTTTGGATACACTTACTATATTCTGGTTTTCAAATAATGACTTGGGAGCAGCCTGGGCTTTGCATGTCTTAAGGTAGGTTTGCCAATTAAATTCCTCTTCTTTATACCCTACAATGAAAGCACATGTGGACAGACTTAGACAACACACAAAGCATTTCCAGATAATTCCTCATCTTACTCGGCGTATAGCTGGAACATGCTCAAATCAAGCCACCAAATGACTTTCTCCAATAAATACAATCTACCTAAATATCTATATTTATGTACAGGTTGTATTCACCTGTGGGAATATGTTTCAGAGATCTATCCCCAACAATTGGCACCCAATGTGGGGCACAAATTCCTTCCCTCCTTACCAAAAAACTGCACTTGCTGGCCAGAACAACACGTGGCCAGAAGAGTAATTACTGGAGGCTAGGCTTTCTGTTCTGCCTCCAGCCTTAGGCAGACCGGCCACACGTGTTTCCTTTTCACTCTCATCTGGGAAAGTCTTTCAGACAGTGGCCTCTTTCTCCTAGTGGGTTCTTTCTTTTTTCTATTTGGACCCCTTCTTGGGTTGCTATCACACTAGGTAGCTGCCCCATTTCACAATCAATTGAATCATCAAGAGACAACAATTAGTAAATAAATCAATTTTTTTTTTTTTAAAGATCTCTGAGAAAGTTGGAGATATTAGAGAGAATAAACACCACAGTCAGATCTTACCTAGCTGTCTTCCAGCTTCCTCAGCCTGGCTTCTTTTGGCTTCCTCTCCTTCTATGCCCCCCTTAAGCCTTAAATACTCTCTTGGTAAGTTAAGGTGTGGCCCCACCATTGCCTGCCTAGGAGGCTGTAATTCCTTCCGTAATCTAAAATGACCTGGAATTCAGTTGGGATTAAGGGTGTAGGTCACCACTCCCAGGATACTCCCTGTTCTGGGATTAAAGGTGTGAATCACCACCTCTCTGATCCTCCTAGACTGACTGTGGTTAGATCCCTCTTATATCTCCAATACTTCTGGAGTTTTTATTAAATCCCCATAGATAACTGGGTAGGAGAGCTTATTTCTAGAGATAGAAAAAAAAGTCAAAATGCTAAATGTTACAATTGTGGAAGGCAAGGTCACATAAAAAGAGATTGTAAACAAGGCATGCCCAGAAACAGTACATTTGTTAGGAATAATACCAAGAGAACACCCCTCCCTTCTGGAATATGCAGAAGGTGTGGAAAAGGAAAACATTTAATGAATGAAGATCAACAAGGGACAGATAAGGTAACTTTCTGCCCTTGGGAAATGCCCCAAGGGGGCTTTCAAGGGCCCATATAAAATCCAATCCAATTTTACCCTCACATTGTGGAGGAAACACCTTACCAGAACAATTAAAAAAATTAAAACCTATTTTAAAAAGACACACTACATTGAATGATAGACAATCTATAGAAAAAGAAAAAAATTTAGGAAAAATTATAAAGCAAATTTTTTGGCAAGCTTCTTCCAATAAACAAAGGGTCAAAATTAAAAGTACAAATAAATGATACTATTGATGGCTTATTGGACACAGGGGCAGATGTATCAAAGACATGGCCAGAGTCATGGCATCCAAATTGGCCCCTTCAGGAGGTATAAGTTCAGTTTTCGGGTACTGGGTCAATATCCCAGGTAAAAGAGGGTGCAAAATGGCTTGTGTATATAGGACGAGAAGGACAGAGAGGAATATTAAAGCCATATGTGGCTAACATTTCTATAAATTTATGAGGATGAGATTTACTACAACAATGGAACATATAGATTAATATTCCTCCAAACACAGAAATAAACCATAAACTAGCATATGGTTCCGGAAAAAAACATTAGAAGGTATTATGAGAAACAGTCACAGGCCATTCAGGTTATACAGAAACAAGTCAAAACCGCTGCTGATCTTTCAAAACACCCACAGCACTACCTCAAAAATGGCTAACAGAAGCCTATATGGGTTCATCAATGGCCTCTAACAAAAGAGAAATTGCAGGCCTTAGAACAGCTGGTACAGGAGCAGTTAAATGCTCAGCATATAGAAGAATCAACCAGCCCTTGGAATTCTTCCATATTTGTTATTAAAAAGAAATCTGGAAAGTGGAGAATGGTAACAGACCTAAGGGTGATAAACAAGGTGATCTAGCCAATGGGCTCTCTACAATCTGGGATTCCTTTGCCTTCTCTGTTACCTAAAGAATGGCCTATTATAGTTATTGATTTAAAAGACTGTTTCTTCACAATACCTTTACAAGAACAAGACAAAGAAAAATTCGCCTTAGCATTGCCCACTTATAATAATTCTCAGCCTGTAAAGAGATATGAATGCTGAATAGGCCCACTCTCTGCCAGTATTTTGTAGAACAAATACGTAACAAATTCCCACAATCTATAATTTATCATTACATAGATGACATCTTGTTGGACGATTCAAATATCGATACCTTAGAAAAAATTTTTGAAGAAGTGAAAAAATTTTGCCTGCTTGGGGATTACAAATTGCTCCAGAAAAAAAATACAAAGCTATTTAGGTTACAAAATTGGCCAACAAAAAATCAGACCCCAAAAGGTACAGATCAGGAGAGACAGATTGAAGACACTTAATGATTTTCAAAGACTACTAGGAGACATTGACAATTTACGACCCACTATTGGAATTAAAAATGATGAACTGGATAATCTGTTCAAAACCTTAAGTGGTAACAAGGACTTAAATAGTCCAAGATAAAATTGTCACCTGAAGCTGAGAAAGAACTGGCTTTGGTGGAAAAAATATTACAGGATGCACATGTGGATTGTGTGGATCCAGACCTTAATTGCATTTTAGTTATCTTGCCCTCTAAGCATTCTCCTACAGGAATTTTAATGCAAAGGGAAAATGTTATATTGGAATGGATATTTCTTCCACATAAACCAAGTAAGAAATTAAAGACATATGAGGAAATTTTTTAAAGAAATTTTTAAATTTTTAAAGAAAAATTAAGACTTCGTCAATTGACAGGAATGGACCCAGCAGAAATTGTTGTACCTTTAACTAATAAAAAATTGACCAATTATGGGTAGAAAGTGAACCTTGGCAAAGAGCCTGCAGTAATTTTAAGGGAGATATTAACAACAAATATTCTCAAAGCAAAATAATTGAATTTCTAAAGAAAACTAATTGGATTTTTCTTCATATTGGACCAGATAAACCAATTTCCAGAGCCCCTACATTTTATACTGATGCAAATAAATCAGGAAAGGCAGGTTACAAATCAGAACATATAAGTAAAGTGGCTTGCAGCCTTTATAATTCTGTTCAAAAGTCAGAATTATATGCTATCATGATGGTATTAATGGATTTTACTGAACCTCTTAACATAGTCCCTGACTCTCAGTATGCAGAAAGAGTTGTTCTACACATTGAAATGGCTGATTATATTAATGATAAGTCAGAATTAACTTCATTATTTATTCTGTTACAAGAAATAATCAGGACTAGAAATCATCCCTTCTATATAACACACATTTGATCCCATACGGGTCTGCCAGGTTCTTTAGCACAAGGTAATGATGAAATTGATAAATTATTAATAGGAAATGTACTAGAGTCCTCAGAATTTCATAAAAAGCATCATGTCAATGCTCAGGACAATTTCGAGGCAGCTAGCTGAGATGAACCAGGACTTGAGACAAGCCGTGCACTTTCCTGTTATGCAGAGATTGAACAACAAATGATACAGCTACTTATTTCAGGACTTGACAATTAACAAAACTTTTCTTTTCAGGATCCCCAAAAGATGCCGTCGCCCCCAGACAGCAGGAAGTAAATTTAAGAACACGGTGCACATTCCCAAGAGGTGGGGTGGGTTGTTTTGTTCCTTCAATGGGTTATGGATGATTGCCATTGGTTAAAAGTTGTTAATGGTTATGGTTAGAAAAAAGTTAAACAAGAATGGTTAGATTCAAGATTTGTGCTAAAAAAAAAAAATAGGAAGAAAAAGGGGATACAGATATATAGGATATATGGGTAGATTATTGAATCTTCTTTAAAAGAATTTGCTAGATTTAAATAAGTTTTGAAGATCAAACAAATATATTTTAGATGAACAGGTCTTCCTCAAACACTCAAGAGATCCATAGAATATGTCATTTAAAATATTTTAAAAACTTAGACTTTTCTGGACAGTGAGACAGATCTGCTCCTTACAGCACCAATGGGCATCAAAGAAACTCCATATAGAGTCTACTTTCTTTGTGGCCACAGTTAGCCACTGGACAAGAACCTATTCTTGTATTAACTTCTTGACAGTATGCTGTCTAAACTGGACATGCAGGTTCCCTAGGAAAGTGACCTCTGAATTTTGACAGAACAAGCTGAGATGGTCCTTCATGTTCCTGCTTTGAAGAGAAAACTGTCAGCTATTCTTCAGGACACAAGAAGTGACCAAAATGGGCAGAGTGATTTCCTGCTTCACTGAAATGAAAAGGGACTCTAGGCCTGTAGGCTGAAGATGGATGCCCCAACTTTATAAAGGAACTTTGGATGACTGTCCAGGCAGATAGGGGCCATCTCTAGATTTTGAAAGTTGCTTGTACTTCCTGTTTACCTGGGTAAATATTATTTCTTTCTTGGGTCTCTGAGGTAGTTGAAGATGAGATAGTTATAGTTATAGTTTTCTAGTGACAGTCTTAGAAAACAAACTTTGAAGTTAAAGTGTATAAGTTTAAGAGACATCAAAATAATAGTTTTTAGTTAGTAATACAAGTTAGAAAGAAAGTGAATTAGGTACAATCCTTTGGACTCATCAAAACAAAATAATTAATGAAATATTTTCTTTGGATGTCTATTGTTAATGGACTGGATATTGCTCATTTATTGTTTGTATATATTGTATATAATTATTGTACCTATTGTATATGGTTTAAAGCATAAAAGAAAAAGAAGCAGTACCTTTTGGAGGTTGGAGTTTATGGCTCGTTTTCTCACACCATCCTACTGGGTGGATGTCCAAAGCATCTGCATTTACCCAGAAGTCATAGCAATCAGAATATCCATCAAAGTGGAGCTTTATCCGATATCCACAAACCTGAAATAGGTAAGCAGATTCAGTTAACACACACACATAGTTAATTAATTAATTAACTTGGGTATCAGGTGTGACATATCCTTAGTGGGGTTAAGGAGATGGCATTGTCAGGAAGGTACTTTTCACACAAATCTGAGGAACCCACAAGAAGCTGGAGAGCCAGCACTAGGACCACCCCCCTCCCCAAAATGTAAGGAAATTGTAGTTACTATCATGTAAAGGCCTCTAAAACACTCTGCTAACATTCAGTGGCAGAGCGAATTATACAAGGTGAGTCAGACTATAAGAATACCATGTATGCACTTGCATATACATTGTGTGTCTCCTTCTAAAAATGTATGGGCATTTATACACATATTTACATGAATATATATATATAAATTCATAAAATCCTAAAGAACATGACAAAATATTGACAATTATTTTTTTCTGGAAAGTAAAAATTAAAAGGGAAGGAGCTATGTGTAGTGGTGCACGCCTTTGATCCCAGAACTCAAGCAGGCAGATCTCTGTGAGTTTGAGCCCAGTCTGGGCTACAGAGAGTTTCAGGACAGCAAGGGCTACACAGAGAAAAACAAAACAACACTAACAACGACCTCCCCCCCCACACATAAAAGTAAAGAACAACAACAAAAATAATAATACCCCATCTATGTTTTATACGTTATATTTTGGTTAAAATGCATCAATATATAGCATATACAAACTTACAAGTAAACTCACTCCTTCCGGAATCTAGAATCCTAGATGACACTGGGGTCCTTGGGGAATGCAATCTCTCTGGAAGGTTGAGGGCTACGCACACCTCCACCACCTCATGCCCAGAGGGAGCTCAGTGGCCTCTTGTCTACCCTGCCTTGCTGGCCACTGTCTCTGCTCCCCTCCTACAAGTGAGGCTTTGTTGTTGGTCATTTATAATAGTCTCTACAGGGCTTGTCTTCCTAGAGTCTCAGGTCCTCTGCAATGCAGTGTTCCGTAAACAACCTCCTACATCTTCAGCCTCCCTCCCTAGAGACTCTGGCTTGCCTGGAGGCTTTTCATTCTCCACAGCTGACTCCTGAAAGGCTTGGGCCACAGGGATACATTGTCTGTCACGCTGGTCTTTCTCAGTTCTCTAATCCTAGGCTGTCCCCTCTCATTAAGGTCCTGAGCTTACACGTCTTTTCTTTCTTGTGTCAGATACGTGCTCCTATGAAACTGGTTCCCACCAGGAACTACCATGCCTTTCAACTCTTATATTAAACATCTAACCCTAGGAAGAAAAGCCTTCATCTTTTCTAATTTCTAGCCACCTCTTCCCAAGATTCCAAGAGCATACCCACACCAACCTAGTGAATGCTTCTGGGAAGAAAAAAATAACTCAATTTTCATTATTCATAAGTTCTGTACCAACGAATCCACTTGCTTGTTAAAACTTATTTCTAACTCAAAATAACATATTTGGTGATGGTAGAGATGTGAATATAGAATGGTAACAATATGTGAGTCACCCAAGAACCAGGATCCCAGCAGGGACTGTCAGAGCCTTCTGGTTGAATAAGGACTCTGCTTAAGTACCATGCTTCCTACATCCTCAGCTTTTCTATTGGTGATTTTACTCAGTAACCTCTAAGGACCCAGAATGCTATGACATACCTAACTGAGGAAATGTGTGTGCTGTGGGAGCTTTATTTACATGTGCACAGCAGTGCCTCCTGGTGAATGAGAATTCAGTTGTAACAAAACAATAATATAATAAATAAGGACTCATCAAACAAAAACAAGTATATTGCTAACCAATTTAGTGTGACCAGAAGCTCATACATTTCCTGTAGGAGCAGTGGTTTCCCAAGAGCTAATATGAGGGGCATAGGCACCTTGAGCAAGAAGAATTGAGTCATGAGAATCAATTACCCAGTGGCAATCCCAACACTCAGGAAACTGAGGCAGGAGGATCTGTGAGGGCTGTCTCTTCTAAGGATTCTTCTAACTTCCTTTCATAAGTCAGGCTAATCATTTTTGCCTTTCCACCCCCACAGCAATCCAGTTATCTCCATTTCCTTGACAACTGTTCAATGCCTGTGTCAAAGAAACTACCCTGTCTGCTTCAAACAGGCAAGCCTGCTGTACTTAGAACCACACCCTTTACTGTTCCTTCCTGTGCAAACTGGGTGAGACCGTTCTTTGAATAAAGCCTCAAAGCCCCCAGTTACCAGGACTTCATCTGCTCCTTTGCCCTCTTGGGGCAGGGGTAGATTAAAATAAAGACAAAGCGGTTATTCATTCTTAGGTAGACAAATTCTCACACATTTTGGTGAGACTTAACTGATAATCTCAAAGAAAGCTACTTAAACCTAAAATGTCAAGAACAGGAGACAGAGGAGCCTCTGCCCTGCCCTGCCCTGCCCTGTCTCACACACAACTGCATGTATCAGAAACAATGCAACCATAACTTTTCATTCAGCAGTCCCAGGGTTGGTTCATACAGTTATACATAAACAGAAACAAGCAGAGATGAAGGGATGAAAGGCTGTTACACTTAAGAAAGCAGTTGGAATGAACAAAAGCAATCCCTCAGGACAAGTGTTAGTCAGCTAAGAACTGCCCACCTTACAGAACCAGGTTCCTCCTCACCTTCAATCAGCATCAACTCCCCACAGTCATAACTAACGGCCAACCATCAATGTCTCCATCTTTGTTTTTTCCCTATGCTCGTGTTCCACACACCTCCACCCCCACCCCCAAAGCCTAGCATCAAAGCCTGGTTTGCTGGTTTACTGCAGTCTGTTTTCCATCCCTGCTCAGAGGCAGCCATTTTGGTCCCCAAACCCCTAATAAATGTCTGGCATGAGGTTCGTTGCATAGTGTGATTTTTGTGGCATTCCTTGGCCACTATCACCAAGTTACCCTTTTGTCAAAAAACCATTTCAACAAGACTCTACGGTTAAAAAAAAAAAAAAAAAAAAAAAGGTGTACATATGTCACAGAAGCAAGATGCAGATTATGAGATTATGCACAATATAACATCTACATGTAAAGGAGAAAAATAAATATATACAATTTGATGTGCTGAGAAGCCATCTACTAAAACCAAGCGGTAACTGATAAGGGTGATGATGCTCTCCAGAATTTGGCAAGATTAGCACTCTTAGACTCTGGAGTTTTTACAAAGAGCAAACAGCTTTTATAATAATAATAAAAAAAATCTACAGTAAGTAAAATAAACCTTCAAAGAACAAGAGTCAGAGGCTGGGAATGTAGCTTGGTGATAGACTGGTTGCTTAGCAATGTGAAGCTGGCTTCCATCTTCAATACCACAAAGAGGAAGTAAACACAGGAGTTAAAATCCACCACCCCCTCCCCCGGCCCCTTCTTTCACAAATAAATCTCTTAAAAGCAATCTAGATCTACTGAATCTTCAAACTCAATCTTGTCTCCAAACTCTTCCCTTAAACACTGAGGCCCAAGACACCTGGCCTTGCTGCTGCTCCCTCCCAAGATCCCTTCTACAAGACAATCAGTCAGCATGGGGCACACTGTAGGATCCAGGTTACTACAGTTACTGTGACCACCACACAGAGTCATTGTATTCTCTGTGTTCTCCAGAAAGTAGGCTTCCACAATCCAGTCACTGAAGGAATCCTACAATAACCAAAGCTAGTGCCTATACCTTCCTCCTTGAGAAGAAGGTTTCGAAAAATCCATGACCCTAGTTCAGTGGAAGAAGTAAGGAAGCTACCACAGGGGGAAGAAGAAATTTAAAAGTACTCTCAGTAATATAATTGATACACTGTGCGTGTGAGTGTGAATGTGTGTGTGAGAGAGAGAAAGAGAGAGAGAGAGGGAAGGCGAGGGAGAGAGTCTTGCTTAGTTCCTTTTGCCAAGGAACATACAGTATGGCAGTCTATGGAATCAGAGGGACAACATTTCAAACTCTAGGTCCAACACCTTGAGACTATGTGGCCTTAGACTGATCAGTTGATCTCTCTGGCCTGATGTCTCTCTTCTGTGAAACAGGAATGAAAAAAACTGAACTGTATAAGACATATCTCATAATGATCGCGAGAGATAATGTATATTAAACACACAGACACTAAGCATCCTGCCTTTCTTTCTCATCATTATGGTCCCATAGTCATCATTTTATTTTCCAAGCAATACAAGACGAAGCTCACCTCAGCCACGGTGAGGACACAGTACACAGATTGATGCTCTGGGTCTACACCTTCCAGCTTCATCCCGACTTTGAATCCATTTTTGTTGTATGGGAAGGACTGGTGCTGCAATGCAAAGTAACAGTGGCATTACATAGCCATTAAGACTGGGTCAAACATGAGCATTTATAATCTTACAGAGTCCTGAGGGCTGGGAAGACAACTCGGGGCTAAGTGCTTCCCTAGCCCTGCGTTCCATCCCTACCATCCATCCCAAAGATGGAGCTCGTCAAACAGATTAATAACGAATTCCTTAAGAATCCCAATGAAAGATGAAAAGTTCACAAAGGCCATAAATAAATCATAAACAAAGAAATCTAATGATTTATAGTCCGTGTCTTTGGCAGCATGAGAGACAATCAACTTTGTTCATCAGAATCACACAGGACACATTTCCCATTAGATGGTGAAGGCGGAAGAAGAGCTTGATGACTCTGGAAGCCCCATGAAGGCAGATTTCAGCACGGACCAACGAATCAAAGCCTAGACAATCAGTAGCAATTTCATGCTATCTACAGTAAGCTGAACCTTCTCGCAGCAATCTTGATGCTAAGGAATTACCTAATGGAGATATTCATAGGTACACAAAATATCAAGTGTACAACCTCATTCACTAAAGCACCTAGCAATAAATAAATAAATAGATAGATAGATAGATAGATAGATAGATAGATAAATAGATAAATAGATAAATAAATAAATAGATAAATAAATAAATAAGTAAATAAGTAAATAAAACAAACATATATTTGTCTATAAACCAATAGAGAACAACTTAAAATTTTATGGACTAAATGTGTTTAAAAATACTATGGCTTATCAGAAAAAGAAAAATGAAGAATCGATGACCTAAAATGAAATGATCTGCAAACTGTAAAATTAGAAAGCGAGTCTAACAAAGTCTGGACTAGCCATTGTGTTTTAGATAGGGCAGGGAGGTGCTTGTATGTTCTTATGACATTCTAGGAAGGAAACATAAGAACTAGCAATACCGCCTCTTGGGTGAGGCAAATCCGGTGTTTAGGACAAAGCCACAAAGGTCACACTTTATTGCCTTTTCACACTGACACTTTAAATCATATGAATGTATTACTATTCAAGTAATTCATAAAAATGTGAAAAAGTGAGGATGGAGAAGTAGTAGCTCAATAAGTAAGAGCCCTTGCTTCTCTCACAGAGGACCCAAGTTTGATTTCCAGCACCCACAAACCTGTAGCTTTGGTTACTTTCAGTTCCAGAGAATGTTATTTTCTCTGGTTTCTACAACCACTCACATACCCACACACATTATTAAAACAAAGCTTTCTTAGAAATGTGAGAGGGCAAAGTAATTATCCAGAACAAGTTGTAATTACTATTACAAATTTCATTAAAATTCTCAATGCTGATGTATTCACTCAAGTGTTCACTACACTTCCCTCTTGCTCGTTCATAAATAGAAAGATATTGCCATGGGAGGTTTATAATAGAGTAAGCGATGTAAATGAAGGGTCAGCAAGCCACAGTCCATGTGTCAAGTCTTGTCCACCACAGCTTTATAAACAGTGCTTTACTGAAACACAGCCATTCCTGGATGTTTACGTGTTATCTATGGCTACTCTCATGCACATTATGCAATGAGCTCTATTGTGGTAACAGACTCCAGATGCCCTAAAAGCTAGAACATGACTTTTTACAAAAAACCTTTACCAAGTCCTCCTATCTGAGTCCAGGGGCAAGAGAGTCTATGCAGGGCTATACCTACTACCTACACTTTAACTGATTTTGAATTTCTTATGATGGAATATTCTTGACAGCAATACATCTGGCAAACCATTTTAAATGTTTCTTAGCAGGATGGAAATCTCAGGGACTCACTTTCAATCCCTCATAATTAGACATAAGGTGTATCTACTGGTCTCAGTAATAGTATTTCCTAAAATGAAAAAATCAGTGAAAATGCTGAGAGGAAGCATCTGTGTGTGCCGAGTTGTGCTGCACTGTGCACACATGTGAACAATAGCTGCCTTTTGAGAAATCTTCCACACAACATTCTCATGAGAAACAATAGATCTGAGAGATCATCCCATATCACACTTCCTAAGCAGACATTGGAAATGACAATATGAATCCTGATGAATTTTCCCGCCCCTCTTGCTTTGCTTCTAGAAGGACTCATACCTCTTTGAAGAGCTTCGCAGGCACGGCCACAGCTTTCTCCTCCTCAAGGTAGGATGCCCAGCACCAAGTTTTCTTGCCTTTGGGAGGCAAACCTGAAAGAAGGTAAACCAAATGATGGGCTTTCCAAAGCTAAGAAATCAATGAAATGTTCCGGGACATGTCTCTTGCGCAATCCTATGCTTTCTGGCTCTCCTCATTACATGGCTGACACTTCTCTCTTTTTCTGCTTCGTCTTCCATAGAAACAAGAACTGAGAAGTAAACTGTGGTATAAATATCCAGCTGGTGAAGGCAGAATAAAGTGGAAGATCTTGGAATACATGAAAAGTTCAGCAGGAAGCCCATCGAGGCTACAGGAAGTAAAAGCATCCAGGAGAAAGACGTTAGAAGTGGAAAAAGGCTATGCACTGAGGAATATCTGCTAATCTTAGCAATGAAGAAAAACACTGGTAAAAGTGCAATGCCAGAAGTTACTTGGGAGCCCATTGGGATGTACAAAGCACTGGACAGTGCACAAAGGAAGCAAACTGAAACATTTAAGGAGAGAAAAGAGCAAGGTGTACAAGAGCCAAGGGTTTGGAATTTCATCCAGAGCAGGAATTGTGGAAAGGCTGAAGAAGAAGGACATTTCATGCAGAGTAATTACGGGATTTAATTTACTTTCCTTAATCTCAGAAACAAACAAAATTGCTATCTAAAAAGATGCAGAAGTTCTGCTGTGAGCAGTTGACGCTCCTTCTGGGGGACTAATGGACACCCAGCAAGAAGGAGGGCCTTCGAGCACAGAGAGGGGATGCTGAGGCACTGGGTTCACAGCCCTGCCTTTCAGGGAAGAGTGAAAGTGTGCAGGTTGGTACCTGGGCTGTACAGGTCAGAGCGACCTCAGTAAAAGGCCTGATGGGACTGGTGCTTTGGGCTATGAGGAGCTTATATGGAAATGAGCCAGGGTCCAAGCAGCAGCGGAGGAGAAGGAGGAAGAGGAGAAGAAGAAGGAGAAAGACTTCATTCAAAGAAACAGCAAAGAGGAAGGCTTGAGAGCTGGATTTCCCAGGATAATAGAATGTGGTCTTAAGGAAAAGAAAAACGGGGATCATGTGGGAAGGCTGTGCTTTGAGAGAGCACAATAAACCTGAAATGTTGGGAAATGGGCAAAGGTGTAGAAATAGAAACTACCATCTTGACGGATGAACCAGTAAGAAAGAAGGTATTCCATACATGCGCAGTAACGACTTGAAAGCTAGCTACATTTCCTTTCTAAGCTGCTTCTTGAGGTCTTTGTTTTTATGACGGAAACTGCATCGAAGAGATACTTGTACATCATCAGCTCACCCTGCTTTAAGACAGTTGAATCTCCACGTCTTTTCCTTCTGGCTCTCTGGGATCCCCTCAGGACCCTTCCGTCTTGTTTGTTCTCCTACAGAAGAGGGAAAAAAAATGACTTCACAAGCTCATGAAACTGGTCTCATGGAAAACTTAGCCGTCTTGATCTTCGTTTTCTAACTTTTAAAGTAGCAATATGGTCCACTTGAGATGATGATACTTTTGAGCTGAGCCATTGGAAAAAACCAATTCCAACTGCTCTCTGAGAGGGTACACACCCTGCTCCCTCCTCCTTAAAATGGGTCCTGGCCTTAGCTCCATGAACAGTGTCCTGCTGTTCTGCACATCTCATTGGTCCTTTTCAGGCTCTCTACTGATGTCTACACCCATTCAACCTATGCTCCTCTCTAGCTCATAGGTTTCAAGGTCATTTCCTTGTGTGTGAGGAGAGCTGTCAGTGACAGGAGGTGGTATTGAGGTCAGAGGATAACCCTGGGTGTCTTTCCTCAAGTTCTTTCCACCTCCCTGTGAGACAGGCTCTCCTGGTGACTGGAACTTCATCAGGTAAGCTAGGCTTCAAGCCATTGAGCTCCAGGCATCCTCACACACCCTCAGCAGGGGCTATAGCACCTAGTTTTTTTTTGTGTGTTTTTTTGTTTTTTTTTTTAATAAAGCTCTGGAGATCCAAACTAGGGGTTCATATATTCACAGGGCAAGTACTTTACTGGAAAGCATCTCCCCATCCTTCACAGTCATTTGTATGCTAATTTCACCCTCCATCTCTAACTTCTGTCCCCTAGCTCCATGTGTCTGTGTTTGGCTACCTAATGACTTTCAGATGTACAGGTAACAAGCACATCCAAAGGCCTCCTGAGCCCACCCTTGCCTTCACATTCTAGGCATTTATTCAGTCCAGGAATCTTAGATTCATAGAATCCCTGACTTTTCCCTTTTCTTACATATCATCACATCCCTAACTCTAAGAAAGCCACCTAACCTCTAACTTTCATGGCCCTCTGACCCAGTGATTGCAAGAATATCCAACTGGTTTCCCAGACTCTACTCCTGCTTAGATACGTCATGGCAAACTGGTCAAGGAAAAAACAAATCCACACCATCTCCTTGCCTTTAACTTCCCAGGGTCTTCTCACTAGACCCCCAATCCCACTAACCTCAGCTTCCTCATACCCCTCCTCCGTATTTTATCATGCATCTCAACGAACGAGTGTACTTGCCACCATAATGTGCTACACAACTAACTGTTCCCACTTTAGGTAATTCCCCTCCAAAGCTATACTGTGCAGAGGGCTAACTGCACATAGATGGTTCCTCCTTACTGCTCACATCTCACCATGCCTATCTTCTTAGGAGCTCCCCCTAAACCCAATCTAAGCCAGCCAGGCAATCCTAATGCTCTACTTTAAAGGTTAGCATAGCGCTCAGGATAAACTGGTACTCTGTTCCTTTCGCCTTGTTTGTCACGTCTCCTTAACCAGAAGACAACATCTTCATGAAGAAGGGCCTTAATCTTGTTACATGTCTTATTCATCTCCATATTCACAGTTTAGAGAATAGTGTCTAGCAGATAACTGCTCAGTAACTAATCTTGGGCGAAACGATTTCAGACCTCAGAGTTCTCTGTTCCTGTAAAACTACTAATACCTTCTTCAGCATGAAGGTAGTTTATTTTGATGTTTTGAATGACTTTTCCCCTTAGACACACTTGATTGTCATCTTCTATCTACTCTCATAGTTTATGAGCTCTATCTGAAACTTACCAAAATTGTATTGGCATTTTGTTGGTAAGAGTATTTGAAATCCATCCACGACACTTAAGGTTTAACTGTTGCCTCTCAATCCAGTAATAAATTTCAGGACATCCAACTTCTGAATACTGAAGGAGGGATACTGTTACTTGTTATTTTCGTTTTTAGATGTGGTATGATAGTGAGGCATAAAGTGGTACGGAATCTCCTGACATAAGTGGTCTCTGAACCAGCATTAACTAACTCAAGCAACTGTCTCCCAGAATTGATCTGGTGACTAGCTGTACCCCCAAAAGACTGTTCACATCTCTGAATGGACACATAAGGGCTACTAACCATTTCGTCATCTTTCTCCTCGCCGTCCTCCTTGGAGTCAGCTTTCAGAGACAATTTTGGTTTTTTCTTCCGACTACACTTAGGATCGTCATCGTCGTTGTCTTCGCCTCCATCTCTCTCGCCCTTTTGATCCCTGCTGTGTTTACAACCCCAAAACAACGACAAGAAACAAACCTATCAAATAGCTACGTGTTGAATATTGATGGAAAATCACTTTAAAAATTACTCTTCAGAAAAAAAAAAAAACCCATTTAATTACTAAGAGAAATTCATGGGTATTAGCGTATAGTACGTTTGGAGAACATTTAAAATCATGTTTCATAGACTTTTCTAGGCAAAAAGTGGAAATTATATATTAACTTCAAAAGGAAACTATCAATGTATGTAAAATGGATTCTAGTGAGTTTATAATTACTTGTCTCCCATAGTAATGAAAGACTCAATTCCAGAGCAATTTGAAACCAAGGAACTAGCAATTTTAAGATTGGCAAATCCAGTAGAAAAGACCAATTACAAATCTGTAAAGAATCTCTTTACCAATACAAAACAATCAGCAGTTTCTATATTAAATATGATATGAAGGAATCTCCATAAAACACAAAAGTCAAAGGACTGGAGAGATGGCTCAATGTCTCAGAGCAATGGCTGCTCTTCAAGAGGACACAGGTTCAATCCCCAGCACCTACATGGTAGCCTGTTACTATGGTTCTAGGGGGAACCGGTGTCTCTTCTGGCCTCTGAGACATGCATGTGTTGCAGACAAAACACCCATACACATAAAAGTTTTTAAAAATTAAATTAAAAAAATGTCAAGTCATTTATTTTGCTGTAAGCTATTATACGCATGAAACACATCTTTTTACTCCTAAGATACATTTTGTTACATAGTCCTCAGAGAGGGAAGTTACATTTCACTTACTGTACATCTGCTGAGGCCATCCTACAAGGACTTACTACATTATCTACTCTGGACATTTCCATGGGGGACATTGGCTCCTTATGTGGAAGTAAACAAGTGTGTTGTCATAAATATCAGTACCATCCAAATGTGTGCTTAGGTCAGGAACACCTAAGCATTCTTCATTGGAAATAATAAATCAATGGTAGCAGTGAGTGATTATACAGTCAAAACATCACTACTAGAATTGACCTTCTGAAAAGGCACTAGATCCAATGAAGAGGTCAAGGGTCACCTGTTACCAGAGAGAAAGCCTAGCAAACAGGTACAAGAAAGGGGCAGATGTTCTAGGACACATTTAAAATCCCATCTCCTCAGATACTGTGATCTAGAAGCCTCTGATTCATTTTATAGATGGAAGGGAAAGAAACCTACTTGTCTTTGACATGCCGAGCACAATTCTGGCTGCAATAGTTTCCTCCAGACAGACACTCATCTCCATTTCCATACTGACAACAGTTCTCACAGAATTGAAGCCCGTCTACCTTGGGTTGATCCTTCAACCTGAACGGTACCCCAGTCTTCTCTGAAAAGACTAGAAGATGAAGAAGAGGAGATTAAAATCATGTCAGCAAGCACTTCAGAGCACATGTAAACTCTCTCTCGTACTAATTTTGTTAGCAACACAATAAAGAATGATGTTTGTTGAATGAATCAATGATTGAACTTTAAAGCTGGGGATGATGGCTAAGCTTGGCGGGAAATCAGTTGAATCATTTCTGTTTTTAAAAGAAATCTAGACAGAGGACCAGGTGTGGTGGCTTTGACCTTTAATCCCACCCTTTGGGAGGCAGAGGCAGGCAGTTTCTGTGAGTTTGAGGCCTGCTTGGCCTGGTGAGACCCCATATCAACAACAACAAATGTCCAAAATAAATAAACAAAAAATTCACCCAAGACATACAGAATTCACCATAGAATGAAAAGACCTTCGTTAGTTACTGAATACCAGATAATACTATTGGTCTAAAAATTCTAATCTATAGGTGAATCTTTGAGAAAGCTAAAAAGGTCATCTGAGTTACTTCATGTTTATACCATTTTGATGAGTGATTTTTATTTAATTGGCTAAATCAACACATGTCAATCTCTTGGATCATAATTATCCAAATCATTTAGGAACTCTCATTTCCTTCTACTTGAATCATTCAGCAAACATTTATTAGACACCAATTTATGCTGGACACTGTATGTCAGTACAGACTTCACCCAAGACAGCTCACAGTCTAGAAGAGAAGCCACAGAAGAAACCCAGGACTTCTAGTCATGTGGGGTGCAAGCAGTCATATAAGTTCATAGAAGTACAAGCAAGTTCTAGGACTGCAGAGGAGGAGGTGATTCATTAAGCCATGGGTAAGGTCAGGAAGGAGTTTCTGACACAGTACCTCAACAGGGTTTTAAAGGCCAAAGGAAAATAGAAAAAGAAAGAAATGGCATTTGAACCCAAAACAAAGGAAAAAAAAAGGGGGAATGAACAAAGGCAGGGAAGCAGAGGGGCCAGAGCACAATACACAAAAAAAGGGATAGAGTAGGTACATAAAGCAAGCACGTGGTGCAGACCACCAGATCTTTGAAGGCTTTGCTACGGGGAGCAAAGAGAAATTAGCAAAGTAGCAGGTGAGCCGTCTACATAAGTTCCACTGACTTCAGGGTGCAGGATAAATTGGGAAGGGGTGAGTTAGAAGCAGGGATTATTTAAGAGACTTGTGCAATAGTTTCGGGAAGAGTTAGAGGCCTAAATTAAGGCAGTGGCGGTGACAATAGGGACAGGCCAGATCTCAGATGTATTTAGGGAATAAAAACCAAGAGCATCAGAAGACAGAGAGTGGGAGGAGCAAATGCAGGATGACTCCCGGACTTCTGGATTATGCACCGGGTAGGTGGTGCTCCTGTCAGCTGACATGTGGGTTACGGAGGAAAGAGTAGATTTAGGGGAAGGGAGAGAGAAAAAGAAAGTGAATTGCATTTCAGACATGTGGAGTTTGAGGTACCTGTGGGACATCCAGGTGGAGATGTCCAGTAGGCAGGTGGAAATACGGGCCTGGAGCTCAGGGGAGAGGTCGGGGCTGGAGATATAGATTTTGGAGTCATCAGCATATAGGTGTTAGTTACAACCATTGGAGTAGATAAGAAAAAACAACAACAACAAAAAAAAACCCCAAAAAGTGCCAGGCTTTTTGGCTAAGTCACACTTAGGTAGGCCATTAGCAACTTGAATTGACTTGAAAATTTGCAACTAACCTCATGCTATTACAGGTCTGACATTAGAAATAAGACAGTGTATCATTATTTTAAGATGTAAAAGCTGGTTCCTGTCTGCTTCATTACAAAAATTTATGTAGGGACATGAGACACAAAGTAATCCAGGGCTTTCAAAGTTTGGCCCTCCTATAAAAGCTTAAACAAGTTCGTTTTAAATCACTCAGGAAGAAGAAGCAAGCAGTGGGTGGCGCGGTCTTACCCTCGTGAGCAGTGGGGACCATCCATGTGGTGGTGGCAGTTGCTTTCTTGACGCTGTCCATCTCACTCTCATCTGTGATAACCTCCAAAGCCCCGAACTCATTCACTCTAAACTGGCAAACACCACGGGAGAAGAAAAGGGAAATTTACAAAATTCCTCAGTGCATTATTTACTTCATGACTGACACAGTCTTTAAGCCGATTAACCACATGCAAAGTGTTAAAGAGTCATATCTTGGATAAGCTTTTTAATAACAAGAAGCCATCTATTTTATAAATTTTGGACTGAGGAAGACTGGCTGTCTTTATAGCTGTGTGTTTCTATTTGTCATCACAGACAGGTGCTTACTAAGATTTTTATTTTTTTAATACTACTGTTTATTTAGCAAAGCGACTAAGGGGGAATTCTCTTTATTTTCCCAAGGAATTGATTCATCTCACTAGCTAACCTAATTCAAGAAAAGGACATAATGGCACCTGCAGTCTACGATGTACTGTAGTCCTACAGTCCACGATGAAAATGCGTAAACCATGAGATATTCCCTTCCCAGTCCCACACTTCCGCTGTCTTCCACCACTCTCAAAAGTTCTCCTTGAACTTCAGTCCCTGTTTTCCCAAAGAATTAGGAGATAATGGAGAAATAACTGTGAGAGCTGAAGACGTCTGTGACATGCCATTTCATCACTAAAGAGGAAGGTCATGGAGTCTTCATTCCTGGGCCCACAAGCTTCCTCCCATCCCAGGCAGCTGCAAATAAAGCTGGTTTCTGCATCAATTCACTTATATTTATGTGGCTTTATTGTCCCTATTGTACTGTGTCGGGGATCCTGTTCTCTCTCAGATTCACTTATCTAAATGTCTTCTCCACTCCCAATTTCCATAAAACAGAATGGCTGTCGGGATCCACAGGTGTCAGCAAGAGAAAGCTCATACTTAAAATGACAATAAAATGTTTCAGACCTTTCACTCTGTTACGTGTATTTTCCACATTCAGTGTATAAAATTATTAAATACTTTCTAGACTGATTTAATTGAAATAGTATATATTATTATATATTCTAAGTATAAATTCACAAGCAATGTGAATAGCACACCTAGTGTTCATGTCAGTTTAGAAAATTATAAAAATTAATTTTATGGACAAGAACTAAAAATACAACTTAAAAAAAAAGAAAGCTTAAAGTTAAAAAAAAAAAAAAACCCAAAAAACTAGCAACTCTTCAAAACAAGGCTGACAGTACCATCTACTGGGCAAGAGCAGATAAAACAAGCTATGGGGATCATTATTTAATTATATTAAAGAATGTGATACAAAAATCAATTCAGAGTTCAATTGTTTTTTAATAGGCGCAAATGATGATTCACTTAAGATGAGTAATTCTGTTTTCACGACTTGCTATCTACGTCAGTGTAGGCTTACTGGACAAATGTGAGCTGTGAGAAATAGCACCAGACATTTAGAGTGGACAGAAAGGATCACAATGGCAGCTACATTGCAAGACACCCTGCCTTCTAAGTGCCTGAGCAAAAACACCAGAGCAGACCTCTGGGTGAAAGGGCAGGCCAGACACTTGCGAAGGTTTGACTCAAATACCTTTAAAGTTCAAAGGTTGTATCTCTACAGATGCAACATCTAATCTTAAGCATCTTCTCCTTCTGCTAACATTGACCACCGTAACTGACAGTCTAAACACAAAGTTGACTTGAATGCTATCTGGGGGCACCATGAACAGCCCAAAGTCAGAGACCAAGGATGGACTTCAAGGGCTGATGTACAGAACAGGTGCAAAATGAAGCTTTGTGCACTTGTAGGGCTGGGATTCACAGGCTTCACTGTACCCCAAAGGGTACCCCAAAACTCTAGAACTTAGCACACATCTGCTCCTTCCTGCTCAGAAATCAAAACCCTGAAGGAAGTTTCAGGGCATCGCACTCTAGGAAAAAAGACAGGAATTCGATTTTCCCATGGTTTTGCAACTTGGATTTCGTGTCTTTCATGACACTGATAGAGAATTGTTAGGAAGAATAGGTGTGCTGATGAACTGGAGATCCAAATACAGAGTTCTAGAAAGACTGATGCATTTCTTTTCATTCCCCAACCAAACACTCGAGTCCCTAATATTTTTTATGAATGGCTTTGACATGATTTAGACCTTCTCAAGTGTTCCCTTCTCCAACTGAAAATATCAAATTATAAACTTTACAAAAGTAATTTATTAAGCAAGACAAACAGAGTTGGTGTGGCAGCTTTTTCTACATATGAATCTAGAATCTATCCAGGCCAGCAAAAATAAATAAATAAAGATAAAGAATTATGCCATTATGTCTCGGTTTTGTTTATTTGGCTTGGCCTGGGCCACTTTAATTGTCTACTCTGTTCTTTATTTTTTCTTCAAGGAATAAAACCCTTTTCTCTCCTTGGAGTCTCTTTAGTAACAATCCCTAAAAGGCACTATTGAGGTTATGATTTTCATTTTATTACCTTCGATGCTGAAACCTGAATCCCAATTACCAATGTGTCTTAAGGGCAAAGATGTCTGGTCACTAAACTGTTTTAAACACTAATTGAGATTACGCAGAAGGCCTGGATTTACAGCTGGCTTCTGCCTTACAGATCTCGCTCTCTGATGAGAAGCAATTATTCTTAGTAGATAAGATGCTATCACTCTCAAGGGAGCACCTGCATTTAACTAAGAAACTCTGAACAAGTAACTCCTTCTGACCCTGCAGCCTAATTCTCTCTGAAGAAGCATCTCAGACACCATTGGACACTCAGGTAGACAAAGCACTCATTCCTGGGGAAGCCCTACCAGGTACCTTTTTAACTGTCACTTTAGCTAGCCGCCCCTCCTATTCCTACCCTGGAGACATTAGTCCACTAAAACTTATTTGTACTTTCAAAAACCAAATTAGGTAATGGTAAAATTTCTGAAGCTTGTTTAGGACCACAATCTTTGAGACTACTGTCGCTTGAACACTTAGCCTGCTGAGGTGACTCTGCCTCTAGAAACCTTGCTCTGCTCTGTCCCCCGAAACTTCCAAGAAGTCTTCACAAAAAGCATTTTCAGCTCAAACGCTAGCTGATTTTTGAAGGCTTCTCAGTCCCTCCTACCAAGGATGTTTCCAACTCTCCCTGTGTCTGTTGATTCTGAGAACGTTTTGCCTTTAGACAGCAGTGGAGTAGTGTTAAGAGAGTCACTTTCAATACCACAGCTGTGGGGATATTTTCAAACATATTAAAAACACTCGGATCAGAGGGATCTGCCCACAGTCAGTCTAGGAGGATCAGACAGTGGTAACTCACACCTTTAATCCCAGCACAGGGAATTTCCTGGGAGTGGTGAGCTACGCCCTTAATCCAATTTGAGTTCAAGTTCATTTTAGTTTACAGAAGGAGTTCCAGGCTCCCAAGCAGTGGTGGTGCCACACCTTAACTGAGCAAAGAAAGTATTTAAGGCAGGCATAGAAAGACAGGGAAGGCAGAAGAAGCCCGGAGGAGTGAGGCTGAGGAACCTAGAAGACAGCTGGGTGAGATCTGACTGTGGTGTTTATTCTCTCTATTATCTCCACTTTTCCCAGAGATCTGGCCCCAAATTTCCTTTATTCGTGCAACACACAGCAGTCTCCTGCACCCCAGAGCTGTAATAAGTAGCTAGAGCAAAGGAATAAACACTCTGGTCCTCAGTTTCCCCATGTGTAAATTGACAAAAGATAGACAGAAGGGGCTAAACGAAAAAATGAAGAAAAGGGCAGGTAAGGTGCTCCCTCAGAAGGTTAATTTCCTATTTCTCTCACTTCTGCACTCAAAAGACATTTGTACTTTATTTCAATTAATTACAGCTAATTAGTCCAGTGTGGAGAGAGTAGAACATACAGTAGCAAGACAGAAAAATGTGCCCAAAATACGAGAGAGGAAGAGACACTGAGATAAAAGGAGATGGGGTCAGAGAAAAGTAGGGACCCCCCCCCCCAAAAGCACAGACTTGTCCTATGGTAAATGCTCAAGAAGTTTAACTAGAAAAATGACAACGAAATTAGCCAGCAAACATGAGGCTGTCACAAAGGAGTTTTGGGATGGCAAAATCCACAGAACAAAACGTGTTTGCACAACGGGAAGGTTGGCTTCTACCTGTGAGGTCAGGCTGTATCAACTGGATAAACTTCAGTTGGATGAGGAGGTACCAACTGTTAGGAAATCCACATGCCTATAAACACACAAACCATTAAAAGAAAGCAGGAGCCTGGGCAATGTAAAGTGCCCAGCATGATATAAGGAAGCAAATTTTATGAATTATTCAAAGTATTAACATTTTAATTTAGTAAAATATTTTCTCTATCTCTTTAACAATTGAGATTTTGACATAAAAATGCTATGATGAGATGGTGTTGTGTGACAAAACTTTTCCCAGGTAGTCATAATGCACACATCTACTCATCCCAGATAGGGATCCAACAGACCAAAGGACAAATATTACAAAAGTTTAACTTGGTGAACAAATTTTTTTATTGAGGTTACTTTTAGAAGACAAAATAACTCAGACAGTTGCATCACCAAAGCCTACTCCAGCATAGGTGACAGCTCACAAAGCTGGGGACCTGGAGTATACTATACAGCCTTCAGGCATCTCATCAGGTCAGAGAGTGTCCTTTCCATGTGCCTTTGTTGATCTAAACCCCTTCCAGGGAGCTCTGCTGGTTTTTGCTTCTTCCAGGCAGCTGGTCTGCTCTGATTCTTTGCAGCTCAGCTTGTCTGAGAGTTTTCTTTGCAGCCTGATACTTCTCTTTAAAGAAGGACTCTCAGCTTTTATTGCTCATGATGGCAGGGAGAGGCCTAGTAAATCTGTTCAATTTCAGGGACTTTCTGACGCTATTTGAGTTGCTTAACTTTTGCTTAAGGAATTCCCTGGAGGACAGTGTGTTTAAGTCTCAGAGGAAACTGTTACACAAGAGATGGCCTTTGAATCTCAAATTAAAGGAGTTTTAAGTATTTTGTGTGTGATAAAGATGCAAGGAGACAGAGAGAGGTTCATGTAAATGTTGTATGCACACACAGGCTGGTGCATATGCCATCCATACAATACAGAGGCTAGGAGAATGTCTCTGTTCTGCTTTGTCATTCTCCACCTTATTATCTCTTTGAGAAAAGTCCTTTCTCTAAACCTAAAGTTAGGGTGCTTCCCAGAAAGTTTTAGTAATTTTCTGGTCTCTATTCCCTTTCTCCAACTAGCCTCTTTGTACATAGGTGCTGTGAGTTCAGATTTAGTTCCTCTGTGCTCTTCCATTAAGTCATCTCCACAGCTCTTCAAATTATTTCTTAAAATAAGGCATCAAACTGTCTACCACTGATGAAGTATATTGGACACATGCAATTACCCCAGTAATTACATGAGTGTAAAAGTCATATCAAATAACCCTGATTATAATACCCCAAATGACTTAATTACCTGATTATCTTAATAAAAGTAATAGGCTAGTTTCTAAAAATCTGTTGCTTAGAAAATGTGAAAGCAATGCAGATTTCTTAGGGATGTAAACTGTTCTTTGTTACCAAAAGCTAACTAAAAAAAATTTCATCATGTACCTGACATGCAAGGTGCATTATACAGTGAAAATGCACAAGAATATATGCATATGAAATAAGAGAAAGACAGTTTTCATAATATATTACAAAGTCAAAAAATGTACACCCTAAGTATTTACTTACATTCTTTCTCACCCCCAAGTTGTAGATCTTATATATTCTAATAATTCCCATTTTTTTTTCAAATAGAGCTTCTTCTAAATGGTAAGGATTTTAAGTAATCAATCATAAGACTTTTTTATTATTAATTATGTGTATGTGGCTGGGATCAGAAGGCTGTAAGTACAAGTACCCTTGAAGTCCAGGAGACTGTTGGATCCCCTGGAACTGATCTTACAGGCAGTTTTAAGCTGTCCAACCAAACTAGATATCCTGCAAAAGTAGTAACTACTGAGCTACCTCTCCAGTCCCTGATAAGAAAGTTCACATGGGTAATAGATGGTTGACATTATCAGAGCTTAAGAAATAGGGCTTTTTTTAGTTTAAAAAAAAAAGCCTTCTATATTCATATGTATCATGCAGATAGACACTTGGAGAATGTCAGAGAAATTCAATTCCTATTTGTTATTGTATTTATTTATTTTTCTGCAGAGTAATCTTGACCCAGAAGGATTCACTTCCTCCATGACTTGTCATCACACAAAACTAAAACCGAAAATTTTTTCTTTTTAATAATTCTAAGTGAATTCATAGCATGCGTGCATGTTTAAGTACCATATGCTATTTTCATATACACCTATAATATAATGTTAAGATGAGGAAATTAGCTTTTCTACATCCTCAAACATTTCTACTTCTACAAATTAAGAAGCTTTATAATCTTTTTTTTAAAGTTATTTTAAAGTATATCGTGCATTACTTTAGACCATGGTATAAAAGAACACCAGAATTAAAAACCTCTGACTATATATTGGTACCCATTTAAAAAAAAAATAAGTTTCTCCAATTTTCACTAAACCTCATTGCAAGAATTTTGTTTCCTTAAACTCATACATTGACACTTTGGACTTAATTAAACCTAAGCCAACTAAAATCTCAAACATTTTACGAACGGCAGGCAGATGCTTAAAATTGTACCTCTGAGGATAAGTGAGGGCAGAGACTTGGCTAAGATATTTGTCAAACAGCCATCAAAAGGATTAGATTTCAAGAAACCTAAGTTAAGAACAAAATTTCCTATTTGAGACAACATAGAACATCACGTATTATAAAAGCCAAGTGACAGCCTGTTAGAGAGATAGGAAGTTTAAACACCTAAATGGCTAAGTACAAACACAAAGTCTAAAAGGCCATAGACAGGTTCAAGGTCCCAGAGATAGGAACACAGTTAAACCAAATTAAAAATGAGAAGTGGGGGTGGTTTTAGCTTGCACAACTATGTTTCACAGAGCAACAGAGGTGGTGCTAATGTAGATTCAGTGGGGCAGGAGGTGTGGTGGGCAGCATATAGACAGTGGGCAGATGGAACCCCATGAAGAATGGAGACAGTGACAGATGACACATAAATAGTTAGCAGACCCGCATGAAAAGTGGAGACACACAGTGCACTTGCACATATATAGTAAGTAGACTGAATCTCACAAGAGTGCCCTTTATAGGATCATAGTCTGACTTATAAGAAGAGCTTGCTGCTGAAAAGTGATTATACAAAAACTCATATTCATAGTATAAATAACTTAGTCAGTGAATAGTCCTATTGAACCAAAATTTTCATATTATTTTACCTAGTTTTTATATAAAAAGTCTATGCTACAGCGAACGTGCTTATCCACTCATTACTAAGCCATTACTAAAATATCCAAAAAACTATACCTTCCAGGTCTGCCATTTCCATATATATGGAATACTATATATACTACTCATCATAATGGCGCCAAAACAGATAGATGATCCTCCCAGCACTATTGACTGATTTTCTTAAACTAAGAACATTCTAAAACTATTTTTCAGTCCCCTAACCTACATGACAAAAATCTGAAAATATCAGTATTTCAGGTTATCTTACAAATGTATTGCAGAAGGCCATATTCTGTATAAAGCCACAACACTATATTTAATGCTTTGAATTCTTACTTCATGTATATTGTCACTGTAAAATAAGCTCACATGCAGATACACACAATATGTAATTTATACATGATAAGGAAAACCTACCTTTAAGTCACTTCCTGGTAAGGTACCAACTCCATCCTTCCAGTCCATAACACTGAACACATCAAACTCTTGACCACTTGTGCTGGATGCCGATTCAGTCATGATTTATTTTTGAATCTGGAAAGGACAAAAAGGAGTATAAATATTTCATTTTCACAGCAACTTGATTTAGGGACCATCATTACATGTTTCTTTTAATTTCATTATTTACTTGATTCATTCATCTAAAAAACAGTTGTATCACTAATGGGACTGAACACTGGTAGAGCACCTGCCTAGCATGTATGTGGCCCTCCAAACCCTATTATACTATATTTCTGCTTTACTTTGTAGTGCTAGAAACTGCAACCAGAGCTAGGAGAGGCACTCACTCTATTACTGAGCTATCCTACCAGCTTCGTACATTTTCCTGTGGGAGATTGTGTTGTTTCATTGTAAATAATTGTCCCACCCACTGGTTTAATAAAAAGCGCCAATTGGCAAAAGGCAGGCAGGAAGTGTGGGCGGGGCTACCAGACTAAGAAAACTCTGAGAACAGGAAGCACAGAGCAGAATGCCAGAGAGAAGCCGGAAGAAGCAGATGACAACTATGCCGCTCTAAGAAAAGGTACCGAGCCGCATGGCTGAACAGGATAATAGTCATGGGTTAGATTAAGGGTAAAGAGTTAGCAAGTGATATGCGTGGTCCTTAGGCCAATCAGCCTAAAAGTATAGTAAGCATCTGTATGTCTCTGTGGGTCTGCTGGTTTGTGGGTCTGCGGGCCTAAACCTTGAGGTTAGGCCCGAAAGTCCAGGCCAGAAACCTCATACTACATTTTCTCACCAAGTATACATTCCTACAGTAAAGTTTAACTTATGAATTGGAAACAAGGCTAAGAACAGCAGTCAGTGACTTGGTATGATTTTCTTTCCTTATTAAGTTGAGGGTTTTCACTTTCTTATTTGAGCAATAAATGGCTTATCTTTGCCATACTCAAAGCATCAGCATCAATGCTTTTTCAGTTGGGTATCAATATTAAGCAAAATGAGGTTTTCTGACTATAAGCTTTGTGAAGCTGGACAATAGGTCTGGTAACTTGGTCAAATCATCAGCATCAATGCTTTTTCAGTTGGGTATCAATATTAAGCAAAATGAGGTTTTCTGAACATAAGCATTGTGAAGCTGGACAATAGGTCTGGTAACTTGGTCAAATCACCAAGGCCCTAAGTGAAGGAGGGGGGTAGTGTATACTGTGTGGACTCCCTGGACCAGAAGGTTACTCATTCCTAAGCAGAGTGAGGTAGGACAGCCTAAGATCTTAAACTACACAGGCAACATTTTAAACTGATGGACTGTTAGCTTCTATTTAATATTTTTGAGTAGCTGTCGTCCTCAAGTAAGTGAGCCCTCCATTAACTATAATCTCTTAGAAAGTAGAACCGAGATAAGGGAACTACTAAATAAATGTGGATTTAAAAGATACCATTTTGAACCATCCTGAGTGAGATAACCCAGACCCAGAAAGACAAACATGGTATGTAATCACTCAAAAGTGAATGTAAAACATAAAGCAAAGGATAACCAGGTTATAATCCACAACCCCAGAGAAACTAGGTAAGGAAGATACTAAGAGGGACATTCATGGATCTCCCTTGGAAGGGGGAAGAGATAAGTAGATTAGACCTCCGGGGTAAACTGGGAGCCCAAGATGGGGGGTAGGGGTGGGGGATGGGGGTGGGAGCTGGAATGAGAGCATGAGGGAAAGGAATGATAGTGGGAAGGAGAAGACCAAGGAAAGAGATATTTCAATAGAGGGAGCCATAATGGAGTTAGATGTCCCTAGCTAAGACTCATAGCAGTGGTGGAAAAGGTGCTTGAACTAGCCTTCCCCTATTATCAGACTCGTAACTATCCTAATTGTCATCATAGAACCTTTATATTATGGAAGCTGAAGCAGAGATCCACAGCTAAACTCTGGAATGAGCTCCTGGAATCCAGTTGAATGAGAGGAGGGATTATATGGGGGGCAGGGGAGGGGGAGTTTCAAGATCCTGATGGGGAGACCCACAGAGACAGCTGAACCAAGCTACTGGGAGCTCATTGACTCTGGATTGACACCTGGGGGAACCTGCATGGGACGAGTTAGGCCCTCTGAATGTGGGTGTCCATTGTGTGGTTTAGGCAGTTGATGAGGCCCCTGGCAGTGGGACCAAGATTTTTCCCTAGTGCATGAATTAGCTTTTTGGAGCCTGTTCCCTACAGAGGGACACCCTGCTCAGCCTTAATGGGTGGGGGTGGGGGGCTTGGTCTTGCCTCAACTTGATATTCTGGATTTTGTTGACACCCCATGGGAGGTCTTACCCTTTGAGGAGTGGATGGGGTGAGGAGTGTGGGAAGAGGGAAGGAAGAACTGTGGCTTGTGTGTAAAATGAAAAAAAAAACTTTAAAATAATAAAAATATTCCATTTTGATGGTGGGAAAATAAAGGGGAAATTGAGACCACTATTTACTGTCATCTACATTAACCTATCAATTACATGTCTACTAACATAACAAATGTGAATGTGATTTTTCTCAGAAAGAGATCAAGTTTGTTTGACTCAGTTGAAACATCTACTATGACCCTGGCAGCTTCCCAATACCTGAGACTTTGACAGAAATTAGAATGAAGTTTTAGAATACTTAATGAGATATGACGAGATTTGGAAAATTTATATAGTTCATTGGAGAAACGTTCTCCAAATGATGAAGGTAGAATGTTACAACACAGAGCCCAGAGAATAGATTAGTTCCAACTCTGAGATCAATAAACTTTAGTACAGGATGAAATCTCAGTAACGAGATTTCAATTGCACACCAACCTACCTTTCAGATAAACTACTCTTCCTAGAGTTTTGCTGTGATATCAAAGATTTCCACTATTACTGAAGATTAGCAAAATATTCCTCTCTTTTCCAACCCTGTATCTACATGCACTCAGACTTTCTTCATATACTTCAGCCAAACAACAAATTGGCATAGACTAAAGAGCTCTAAGAAGCCAGCTAGCTCCTCGAAAACCAGATATTAGACAGATGTGCAGAAGTTGAAACTATGCCAACTTCTCTCATATTTATTACTATTATTATATGCTTATTAGTCTTTTATTATACAAATTCTAGTTAGTAGATAATGAAAACCCAGAGCCAGATTAGAGAAAAGATGGAGTATCAGAGAGAGGAAATAGACCACAGTCAATTCTCACCCAGCCAACTTCTCAGGCTGAACAGGGTAAATGCTATCTTCAAGGGGCCTCAGCCTGGCTGGTTGCTTCTACAGAATGCATGAAGGTCTGCCTCCTGCCTTACATATCTTCCCTTCCCAGCTGTTTCACTTGTAGGGGTATTGTGTTGTTTCATGGTAAATAATTGTCACACCCACTGGTTTAATAAAAAGAGCTGATTGGACAAAGGCAGGCAGGAAGTGTAGGCGAGGCTACCAGACTAAGAAAATCTCTGAGAGCAGAATGCCAGAAGAGCACCAGAGAGAAGCCAGAGGAAGCCGAGGACAACCATGCTGCTCTAAAGAAAGGTACCGAGCCGCATGGCTGAACAAGAGACATGGGTTAGATGAAGGGTAGAGAGCTAGCAAGTGATATACCTGGGCCTGAGGCTGATCAGCCAAAAACTAATGAAAGCATCTGTGTGTCTCTGTAGGACTGTGGCTCTGCGGGTCTGCGGGCCTAAACTTTGAGGTTCTGGTCTGGGCCAGAAACCTCATACTACATTTCACTTCCTACTTCAACACTTCATCATAATCTTAGGTTTACGATTAAAAGTATGAGCTACTACCACTTGGCTGTTAGGCCTTGAACTCAAAGAAATACAGCAGGATCTGTCTCCTTAGTGATGGGATTAAAGGTGTAGGTCATCACTCTCTGGCCTTCATGGCTTGACTATGGGTGATTCTGTTCTCTGATATTCAAGGCTGATATTATTAAATACATATCACCAGTCTTTCATAAAAATTGTTTATATATAATCATATAGTAATTTTACTGCCATTCTAAAAATAAGTAATCAAACAATTTTAACACAGTACCAATATGCAATAAGATATTAGAAAAAAAGTACCTACTTGAGCTTTCAATTATAAAGGGGATCTGAGACCAAAAAGTCTTAAATTTGCTGCTGTGCAGAACTGTAACTTATTTCTCTCCATAAAGATGAAATGATAAACAGTGGACAGAACATGAAACTTAGATCAAAGCACATTTAGAAGACATGGTACCCAACCATAAGGAATACTATTCCTTTTTAAAGGTGGGATGATAGATACTAATACATATTTTTGTTTTATTTTCTTTTTTAACATTCATTCATTCACTTATTCATTTATTTATTCATTATGTATACATTCATTTATTCATTCACTATGTATACATACATCTTTCAGGGCATACACATGCCACATGCATGGAGGTCTGACAATAAGTTGCAGGGAATCAGTTCCTTCCTTCATCATGTGGATTCTGAGGCTTGACCTCAGGTTATCAGATCTGATCTGGTGTCACTGAGCCATGTCTGGCTCATCTTTTACTTTGTTTTCTTTTGAGACAGAGTCTTGCTACTATGCAGGCTGCAAACTCATGATCTTCATGCATCTACTTCCTAAGTGATAGGCTTACAGGTATATTCCACCACACCAGACAACATTTCTTCTTAGTGGAGAGTTCTTTATATGTTAGTGATACAGACTAAAATGGGTAGGTGAAAAGACATGTAAGAAAACTGTCTTAAACTAATCAGTGGAGTCAGGTGGCCAAAGAAAACTGGTGTTGTGTTAGGAACCATCCAGATGTGGGCAGGGTCTTAGGTGACACCGTCTACATCCTCAATTTTACATTTGCTTAGAAGAAATAATTCAAGATGTTTTGTTTATTCTTTAGACAGAATCTTATTATGTAATACACTGTCCATAACTTGCAATGAAGCCCAGGCTGGCCTTGATTTTATGCCACTGCCTCAGCCTCCCAAATGCTGGGATTCCATGCTCTACCATGCCAGGCTCAAGACATTTTAGATGTAGTCTTTTAAAATATGTCATGCATTTCTAAATAACATGCAAAACCTCTGTACCTCTTTGAATGAGAGACTGTCTTCCTCTGAGAATTTTCAGATGCACCAATATTCTTTCCTCCACTTTGCTTTAAATAAAATATGAACTAGAAGAGATTTCAAACTGTATGGAGTATGAACCACAAGGACTAGATCTCACTATTACTCAGGCTTAATTCTCAGAACATGAACTAGAATATGATTGTCAGGGGAGAATTATGTGAGAAGTTTTGAAAATCTTAAATGAATTAATACTTTGTTCAGGGTTCCTATTGCACTAATAAGACATGAGACCAAAAGCAACTGAGAGAGATTTTATATTACAACTCTCAAGTCACACTTCATCACTGAGGGACAGTTGGCCAGGAACTACAGGCAGGAGCGGAAGCAGAAGCCATGAAAGAGTTCTGCTTTCTGGCTTGCTCCTCAGGGCCTGCTTTTATATATATATACTAAGACCACAGGCCCAGGGCTGACTCTGCTCCAACATCAGGTGTTAATCAAGGAAAAGGCCTACAGACTGTCCTAACAGAGATCGATTCAAGAGGTGGATTTCTTTTTTTTTTTTTTTTTTTTTTCTTCCATAGACAACGTTTTCTATGTAGCCCTGGCTATCCAAGAACTTACTCTGTAGACCAGATTAGACTGGAACTCATAGAGATCCACCTGCTTCTGTCCCTGGGCACTAGGATCAAAGTCGTGAGCCACTACCACTAAGCTGGAAGTAAGTTCTTTATTTTATTTTATTTTATTTTATTTTTTGAGACAAGGTTTCACTGTGTAGCTTTGGAGCCTGTCCTGGAACTCTGGGACTCTGTAGACCAGGCTGGCCTCAAACTCACAGAGATGTGCCTACCTCTGCCTTCAGGAGTATGCTACCACCGCCTGGCTGCAGGTAAATTCTTAATTGACATTCTTCTCAGACAACTCTACCTTGTGTCAGACTGACCAAAAATAAATAGATAGATAGATAGATAGATAGATAGATAGATAGATAGATAAATAAATAAATAAATAAAACCTATCAGAACAGACTTGCGCTTAAATTGTGAATAAAATTCACAATTTTACAGAATGGACTAAGATTTCTACGGCACTGGCTCCCTTTGAAGTCATGTAAGAGTGATGTTTCCCTGGTAGAACACTTTCCCCCGTTGGGCAAACTAAGTAAATAAGCAAGGTGTTTGGTCTTTCCCTACCTAAAAGCCATGCAGTTTGATCTACACAACAGGAGAACATGTCTGTATCTAAAAGAAACCTGAAAGTTGGCACTATATGGAAGTTGTGGTAAAGATTCACTGTATACATTATGAAATGCCTGAATACGTTTCCGCTTTATACAACTTCAACATCACACAGCAAACTCGGCCCATCAAACTCTATTTTCATCCACTTCTTTCACTTTACGGCCAGTGGATATGCTGTATAAGCTATTACACTAAAACACACTACATGGTCTTTCCCATCATCTAATTTTGAGGCCATTGGCTACTTTGCCACAGGAAGTCCTTTCCCACCATCTACTAATCAGGAAGAACAGCAGGAACCAACACTGTTAACAAAAGCTGTTGATTTTTATGACACCTGGGTCTTCTTGTTTCATTCTTTCCCTGTGCACAGGGACACACAAATACACAAAGGCCTTTACTTCTTGCTCCTGAGGTGTATGCTACCTTTTTAGCACACCAAAAGGTTTAGGTCTGTTTATTTCCTTAATTACTACTAATTCTATGTGTAAGGTAAATTATATCTACAGGACACACACACACAGAGAGAGAGAGAGAGAGAGAGAGAGAGAGAGAGAGAGAGAGAGAGAGAGAGAGAGAGAGAGAGAGAATAAAGCCACAAACAGCATCTCACTGTGCAAGAATTCCAGTCCCAATCTCTTGGTAAATGGTGCTGAGAATACCTCAGACAGCACCATGGAGGTGCACCGTGACATATGCTACCAGGAAAAATCCAGTATTTTCTTTCTAATCTGTCCCTCCCTCAAGCCTTCCAGCCACTAATGATGTTAGATGGGGTGGTTTAGGGATTAATGGCCACCAAATGTACCAGTGAAGTTTTTGCTTCCCCCAAATATACATGACTTGCTGATTGTGACGATAATCAAGAGCACTGTTGCCCAGCGTGCCTCTTCCGGTGACTACCACGGATACCTCACCAAGAAATAGATGGCATTTGATGAAGTGAAGGGTTGTTACTGCTGGCACCAATACATTATATTTCCAAAGTCCCCTTTTGTGAACAACCCATTTCAGCTTTACCCATTTACATTACAATCCACTTGACCTGTGGCAGCATCCTCAGAATTTCCTCTGTCCCTCCTGTCATTTCCTGGTCTCCAAACCAAAGCTGTACAATGTGACCCTCCTTTGAGATCATCTGCCTATTGAATGCAACACCTCAGTTTCTCATGTGAACAAGTCTCTGGCAGCCCCAGGCTAATGAACCTTTCCCACAAGATGTTAATAAGTTTACTCCAGATGCTAATAAAACCAGAATTTTCTCATTTTTGTTTGTTTGAATAGGATTGTGTGTGCCGAGATTGAAACCTAGGCTGCAGACAGCAATTCTAGGTAGGTAAATACTGTCACCAGTTTGTATCTTATATTAAAAACCTCCCATGTTATGAGGATGAGGATATAACTGGGTGGTAGAAAACCCTCACAACAAAAGAAACAAGTAAATAAAATAACAATAAATAAATAAAATAATAATGTTTGATGTGGTGAGGTTGGAGGGGGCTGGTCCTCTCATAGTCTCTAAGTTAAGACTGCTGTGGTCTAGTAATCCTCCGATCTGGAAAGTCCACTTCTAGAAAATCACCCTACTATATAATTCTATGTGTATAAAACCTGTAATGATCCATGGGTTCATCATGGGTAGAGAGTTACCGCAATTCCATGCCATGGTATAAAATGCCACAAGGAAAATCTCCATTCTAATATAGAAATAATTTAAGACATGGTTAATATGAATAATTTTAAGCAAGTGCAAAAATGCTGTGCTACTCTACGTGTGAAACAAAAGGAAATATGAAGTATGCATTGTGTACGCGCATAAACTATTTTTAGAAAGATCTCTCAGAAACTGAGAACTCTAGCTGTGTCCAAAAAAAAAGGTCATGGTGTTGCTGAACAACAACCATGATGAGGTGTGTCTGTGTGTGTCTCTGTGTGTGTGTACTAATGCTAAAACATTTTTTAAAAGATATAAATATATAAATTTTAAATTGCTTCATGCTTATTTAAAAGTATATTATAAAAGGTATGTCTTCCCATGAAAATATTTGCTACTGATGTTAACAAGAGGAAGTATGGCCTAGAAGTCGCTGAGGGAAATAAGCCCTGTGAAGCTCTCAGGTAACTTACTAAGAGGTATGAGTACAAGTGTATCCGCATAACAGATGGATGGGAGGAGAAAGACATGGTGTATGCATCCCATCCCGGCCCAGCATTTACAGTTCTCACCATTCCTGAGAAACACCTGAAGTTCTGGTGACATTTCCTAATCTATCCTTCCTCAAAGATGGGATTCTGAATCATTTCCTCCATAAAGCTGAGGGGCAGGAGCACATGGCCAGCCACAGCCATGGGCCAGCTATGCTCTCAGTCACGGAACTCATTCTTACTGCTATGAACACTACAAATAAAATGACCTAAAAAAATAACAACAACAACAAAAACGGTTTCCTTTTAAGAAGCCAAAAAAAGCAAAATTAACTGCTAGTTGAGTGTAGTGTTAAAGAAGGGAAAAAGGGAATGTGGAAATGTTTACGAAAGTCATGGGCCCTGGCCACAAGACAGACATGTTGGAGAAATTAAAGACTGAAATGTCAAATGTAATGATTCAGACGCACTGTGTGAACAACAGCTAAACCTTCCAAAAGGAAATCAGTAGAAAAGATGTACAAATGTATTTCAGTTAGTGCTCAACACCATAAAGGTCACCCAACAAGTGACACAGTCGTTGGGGTCTGGAGAGATTATTTCAGTTCTATTTTAGTGGTTTGATAGAACTTAGGTGCTACAATTTTGTTTTTTTATTTTTATTTTTAAAATTTGAGAACTGAAGTTGGCTTGGGACCTACTCCTCACAAATGTCATGAATCTACTCATCTCGTGTGACTAAAGAAACAGGAGAGCGTGTGTGCTCTTCATGCATCTTCTTTCATGCTACTTGTTTGTTCTAGCTGCCATGAGCAGATAAGAGAGAGGCTCTGCAAGAGGCAGGAGCTCCTCTGGTACAGCCTCTGAAGGGAAGAGACGAGATGGAGAGAAGATAACAGTCCTCTGAAGACAAAGAGCACAACCTGGGCGGCTTAGCACAAAGCTAAAGAGTAGCCCAACTCCCAAGGAAAGTCCAGGCCATCAGATGGAGGGGGCAAACAGGGATGACGTTAGTACAGCACTGTGTGTTGCTTGCCCATTTCTATTCAAAGCATTTTCTCTTAAAATTATATAGACAAGAATGGCAAGTTGGTGCCCCTCAAGAGCAAAGAGACAGGGACTGGGGAAAAACCTTGTCACTCAAGAGTGAGGTCCAGAAGTCCATAACTCCACAGAAATGCCAGGCAAGCATGACGCTTCACGTTTGATCCTAACGCTCAGCAAGAGGAGATAGGGGATACATATGCATGTACACACGCACGCACATCCACACACATGTGCACCTGAACACATATGAGCCCACAAATGTGAACACACACATACCACAAAGAGATCTCATAACTAAAAAACTAACTAACTAACTAACTAACTAACTAACTAACTAACTAACTAACTAACTAAAAAACTATAAACAAGGGCTGGGGTGTAGCCCCACAGTATAGTGCTTGCTTAGAATGACAGATGCCCTGGATTCAGTTCCTAGAAACACAAAACAAACAAGCAAACAAAAAACAGTTAAGGAGCCACAGTTACTTTATACTCGTTCTCCTAGAATCTGCACTTTCTAGCTTTCCATTTAAGAGACACAATTTCAAAATGAAGGTACAGAGATGCTAAGGGCGTAAGCCCAGAGCAGTCATACAATGGGGCAAACAAATCACATCAAAGCAGAATCACATTAAAATTCAGAGACCATGATTAAAGGTGTGTGACTCACAGGAAAGGTCTGAGATGTTACTGCCTGATGTTGATGGACTCACCTTTCTAGGTTTTTATTAAGAAGACAACATACCTTAATACCTTATATCGGGAGTTGGGGACATTAAAATCATTACCGTGAACCAGACAAAAGAACAACTGTACAAAGGAGTAGCAGAACAATGAAAGAAAGCCACACTGGGAAGTAGGCATCCAATGCTATCTTAAGGTCATTAGCTAAGAAGGCCCTTTGTTTCCTTATAGAAATTTTTGCTTGGTTTGTTGGTGCATGCATTCAACCCTAGCACTGAGAAGGCAGAGGCAGCTGGATCTTCATGAGTTCAAGGCCAGCCTGGTTTACAAAGATTCTATAAGACAGGCCTACATAGTAAGACCCATTCACAAAGGAGAAACAAAAATGATGGGGGCAATCTCACAAGGCCCCATCCCTGGAGTAAGAACTATAGGCAATTAATGACACTCACAGAGGGAGAATTAGTTTTCCCCAGGGATGAGCTTCCTAATTGGTTATCCAGTACCAAAAAATCAGCACTAAAAGCATACACATAGAAACACTAAATGGACTCAGCAAATTGTATTTATATGTGTGTCTATATATTTATATATGGGTATATTTATGTATGTGTATATATTTATATGTGTGTGCATGTATACATTATATGTATATGTATTTACATGTGTGTATATGTTTATATATCTGTGTGTATATATCACATATGTACATATATGTGTATATATTTATATATGGGTACATTTATGTATGTGCATATATTTATACATGAGTATATTTATGTATGTGTATATATTTATATGTGTGTGCATGTATACATTATATGTGTATGTATTTACATGTGTGTATGTGTTTATATACGTCTGTGTGTATATATCACGTATGTACATATGTGTATATATATTGTGTATGTATATATTATGTGTGTATGTATATATGCGTGTATATGTATATATTATGTGTGTATTTATATGTGTGTGTATTTATATGTCTGTGTATATATTGTGTGTGTGACAATAGTAATTATTGGAGGAATGGGGGGCACATGAGAGGAGTTAGTAGAAGGGGAATGAAGTAAATAAAGTACTCATATACAGAATTCTCATATAAAAATGGTCTTAAAGTGGCTCTTTCATTGTTCAGAGTTCCTCATGTTTACACTCTAGAATGACTACTGGTCTCTTCCAAAAGCAATTCTTCCACGTAATAAAAAAGAATGTGTCAAGGGAAATGGAGAATCTGGCATCTACTCATCTCAAGCCCAGCCCCATGACCGCCCATACTGCCACCGCACTGGTCCCACTGTAAATAAACAATACTAAAGACCAGGTAATATGTCCCAAAGTCTGCTCCCTCCAAATGCATTTTAGGAAGTCATCTTCCCATGTAAAAGATTTCGATTTTTAAAAAAGTGAATTCCCTAGCAGCCTTTGGGAGAAGCAAGGCTTACACAAGGAGTCTGACATCTACAAGGTGCCCTCTTGACGTTCTCCATGGTTACCCAGCCTTGGGCTTCTGATCACGGTACATGGAGTTCCAGACTCCTCACTATGGAACTTAGTTTTATAGGACGCATGAATTTATCTTTGAATTCGACTTCACTAGTAGGATGCTGTCTTCAGATCTAGCTCCCGGCTTGCATCCTTGTGCTAAAGTCTGTAATGTCTAATATTCTGAATGGCCCCAGACCTACAATCCTGTTAAGTCCAGTCTTGAGAAAGTGATCGAGAAAAATCAGTCCCTGCATTATAAGACCTACCTATATGGCCTTTATTAGGACATTTTTCATCCCCCAGAGCACCACGTACATAGGGCCCTCATATATAGCCAAAGAACCTAATAGACCATGTTAGAGAAGTACAGGCACATCGAGGCAAAGGGGATTCTTGCTAAAAGATGTTATCAACACAAGCTACCTTGAACCCTATAACTATCTTTTAAAACCAGTATGGACTATTATCTCCATTTTAAGAGTCAGAAAGTTCAGGTCGTCAGGATAAGAAACACTCTTTTATTTTCCAAGACAATACCCAATATCCTTTTTTATTTTATACAATAGAAGGGTAAGCATCATATCAGTATGATCAGAAAAGTCTCAGGAGCCACAATCCTTGGGATTGAACACCAGTCTCACAGCTTACTCTAGGCACCACTTCAGGCGGGGCATCGGTCCCTCCTCAGCCTCAGGTGATAGCAATGTCTACTTGCAAGAGATGTAAGAAATTCTTTTTAGTACAGCATTCAAGTTGAAATGCTTTGCCAGAGCATGGTCATCCAGAAGAAAGAAAAACAATCTATCCTGTAGTCTCTATGCTCTCCTACCAGCCCAAGGATCCGAGGTGTTGGAAACAGAGCAGGGTAGGGAATAAGTGTGCCAAGACTAATATCACTGCATTATAAACCCTCTGTAATTATTCAGAGACCCAAGAAGCCCAGGGACTCTTGAGATTTCATGAACACTTCAAAGAAAATGTGAAATAGTTTGTAAAGTCTTCCAAATAGAAGGTAACTTAGTTTTGCCAAAATCTTTTACAAAAACAACTCGAAAGCTAATTAACATAATGACCTAATTTCTGACCGACTACCATGAATGAAGCCACCACCGGTGACCTTTCTGTGATGTTTATGCTAAGGAAACATTAAAAGTTCCTCTATGCCAACAACGGTGCTTGGAAGACTGCTCTCCAGAAAGCAAGTAGAAAGGCAACAGAAAGTACTGTGGTTGAGAAGGCAGGGGGCAAAGAAAGATAAATGAAGGTGCCTCTGAGAGAGAGGGAGAGTTTCTGCAAGAGCCCCCGGATGTGTGCACAGCACACAGGGAGATACAGAGGGAAGAGCTGGAAGACAACATCTGCCGTCTGACTATAAAACCTACACTGTGCGCTTATCATCTTCACAGAAGAAGGCTTTGAAGGAGAACTTGATATACTAATTTTAAAAATCCCTCAGAAAGACTCATGGTAGGAATACTGTTTACCACCTGGGTGAAGCAGGATTTGGGAGATGGTACCGAGCTGCTCTGTGACGGTGAGAACCCCAGTTCAGATCCCCAGAACTCACATCAAAAAGCACAGTGCATGCTGAAGCAGCAAGATGAGATGGAGGCAGAGAGCTGAAGCTGCTGAAGCCCTTGGGTTGTACTTGCTGATAGTTCCAGGCAAATGCAAATGAGGCCCTGTCTCACGTAAAAGGGGTTGGGTGCTCGAGTAAACATACACAAGGTTGTCCTCACACCTCCACGTGCACCTATGAACACACACACCACACACACACACACACACACACACACCACACACACACACACACACACACACACACACACACACGTAATAAATAAAGGAGAGAGCTATAGGTGCAGCTAAGAGCTGTAGTGCTTGCAATATATATGTAAAGTCCTGCAGTTAAAGCCTCAATACTGAAAGAAAAAAGGGGGCGGGGTGTGGGGAGTAGAGGGACAGCAGGCTACTGGAAGAGAGCCCTGGAGAGATCGAAGAGAAATTCTCTTATCCATCCATGTCATGTTCTCCACTGAAAATTCCCAGCTGACAACTCGGCTGCTAAGCACCTAGTTCACTGCTTGGCAGAAGCATAGCATTGGTGCTCCAAGAAACACCCCTCACTTAAGCGCCAGACAAACACATCAAAAGAAGTTAAATTCAAACCTCTTAAATGGGCTTATTCAATAAGAATAAGAGAGATCTAAACTCACACTTGAAGCATCTCTCAACAAACACATTTTGCTACAAAGAAAAATTTCCCTTTCAAATCAAGCATGACAGAAACAAGCTTTGATATTCTACTCGCCCAGCCTGATAAGAACCCTGAGTTGCACACAGATTGAATTTGGGATCTGTAGTGGAGAGATGATAAGTTCTGCACAGAGGGCCCAGGTTCACAACTCCAGATTATTATGATGTGAGAACGGAAACCTTAAAACAACCAAGAACCAACCCTTGAGGCTATCGGGCTCCGTATTCTCCACTGGCCTTGAGAAATCGCAAACACAGAGTCAGGTAAGATCTACAAAGCCTTTAACTACAAATTCTCCATAATTAGGATGGTCAGGTTTTGCTTTTCTCTCCCCTCCTTCCCTTCCTGGCCACACTGTATTGAGAACAGCCATATTTACAGCATAACAGAATTTCTGTGACTTGCTGCCCGTGCTGTAATGAAGACTTTATGCAAAGCAGTCGTCACCAAGGGCAACCTTTACAAAATCTCAACTTCCTGTCCCTTAGTTCCTTACTGTAAGAAGGTGAAGTGTTTGAGATTCTGTGGCCTAACCTATTTACTTCCTCTAAAGGAGGAATAGAAAATGAAAAAAAAAAATTCTTTCAAAAAAAAAAAATGTACACAGAAAGTGAAATCACATTAACTGGCATTAACAGGCCGATGGCCTATTTAATAAGTTCCCATCAAATGCTTTCCAGTTCACCTTCAACATAAAGGATGGAAGACATCTCAGAGCAAAGGAAAAAAAAAATGTTCTTAAGAGCGCTATCATCTCATCAACATACTACACTGGAATGGCAATAATAGAAATTGTACTCCCATTAGAGAGATCCAAGGGCCATAAAAGGAGCAAGAACCTGTCTGACGCAAACACTTCCATGCTTTTGCTATATGTGCCTGAACTTAAATTTACAAGAAAAGAAGCTAAAAGTGGTGCTGTGTTCTTTTTGTTTCATTCCATAATTTCTGAATGCTAAAAGCAGCATCTCCTTACTCTGCTTCATATTTTTATAGAATACAGAACGAAAATGGAAGCATTTACACTCAATCTTCCTTTTGCATGTAATAAATTAGATTTGACCAGATTTTCCTTCTCCCACAGAAGTCATGCCTCCAGGCTTATCTCCATAAACATCCGTAGCCAGCCTCCCTATCAACAGACTGAGCAGCTAAACTGCATCTACCAAGTATCATATCAACAGGGTGAATTATTTGGATTATTTAACACTCAGATGCACTTCGCCGTGCATACCTTCCAATTCACTATACAGGAGTTAATCGTCAAACAGAGGAGGAAAATACTCAGCTGATTTTGCAAGCTAAACAAGCTTACTGAAAACACTCTAGAAACTGAACTAGTTTGAGTCCAGAAAACTATATACAATACAAAGGTTTGGTACTACTTAGCAGGGGTGGGGGATCCTGTTGAATTTGAACAACCCATTACTCTGTAATCAACATATGTGATGACAGCCTTATAAGCCACACTAAAGACTTGTTTGATCTGAACAACTCATATAGCAGATATGTGTGGCCACTGCAATAGAATCCCTGAAGAAGGCAAAAGATTCTTCTCTTCCTCACCATGCACACGGCCTTCGGATCAGAAGTTAACACCAGCAATTAAAGCACTGTTGCTGAAATATTTCTAGCCCAGCTTGCATTTCATCTTTATTTTGGGATACTACACTACCACCCCCCACCCCATCTGATAGTCTCCCCCCTCTCATGTGTATGTGTGAGTGTGTGTGTGTGTGTGTGTGTGTGTGTGTGAGAGAGAGAGAGAGAGAGAGAGAGAGAGAGAGAGAGAGAGAGAGAGAGAGAGAGAGAGAGAGAGAGAACGTTCCTAAAGTTTCTTTCACAATCCTGGCTGTTGAGTACATTTCATCATCTTTTCGGTCTTTGTCAGTAAACTTAGGTTCCACTTTTTTCTACGCTCAAGAGGATTGATGACAGGGCTTCAATTTTCATTTGCTTGGCAAACGATCTTCCACTGAGCCACAATCCTAGCCTCTGTATTTCTTCACTATTTCAATAATAGTTTGTGTCATTTCAAGACAGAGGACTTTCAGCATAACCCAATACCAATAATCTCAATTCTATGCCTAAAAAAAATTGAGATAAAAAGATAATTATTTTCTTTCCATTAACCCTTCTTTATTGTTCATTAGTATGAGCCAATATATCAGAGAAAATACATTGGAAATACGTTTTTATTTTAATTCCAGGAATTGCTGTTTGAAAATCAGAACTTTGAAGGTAACAAAACAGTCCTAAACTTCTACTGTCATTTTCTTTGTTCTCCCCGTTTCACATAGTATGGAACAAATTTGGAGATGTTACTAAATATCTCTGAGGACTGACTGACTTTGAAAATAAGTAGCAGGTGGAGCACACATCACTAGGCTAAAGCAGCAGCACTCTGGGTTCAAGGCCAACCTCAGCTACAGTTAGATTTAAAGCTGCCTTGGGCCACACAGTGAAACACTGTCTCAAAAACATAAGTAACAATACAGAATGTTGGAGACTAGTAAGATTCTGGGAAAGGTACTGGTAACACACAGCAGAATATGAACAGGGCATGCTCTCTATCCAACGCTAAGTCTGCAACAACATCCAAAGGTTTACCATGGACCTGTGACTTAATTGCCACCATTCACTCACAGTCATGTTTGTACCATATCACATGTATACAGCTTATCTCTTTAGATTTCGAACACACTGAGGCTAAAGACTGACTTTCTGCAGCTCTGTAGACCTAGCATTCACTTGTTCAATGACAAATGCTGACCATGTGAATGCTCCCCAATACTGATCTCTATAAAACGGATGTTCCACAAATGAGCTGAGTGAATACAAGACATCTATGGTACATATGGGAAAGAGGGATATTAGAGAAGGCATTTACCATGTTACATATAATGTGCACACAGTCCTCGTAACTTCCACCAAAGCTCGTAACTCCAAACTACTTTTTTCATTTAGTTATATGCATGTCTCTCTCACAGTGTATGCGCTTGTGTACATGAGTAAACAAACATGTCTGTGCACACACCCAGAAGCACACATGCCACAGCACTCCTATGGAGAACAGAGGATAACGTCTGGAGTCAGTTCTCTTCCTGGACTGAATCAAACTCAGATCATCTCACTCTGCAGCGGGTGCCTTTACCCACGAATCCATCTCCATGGTCCCCAAATCTACTTCTCTCTCGAAGAGAACCCAGCTTCAGCCACGTCCCTTTGACACGTTCTTTTCCTTCCTGCAAACTACCTGTTTGCTAAATGACATTTCCTCAACTTCGCATAAGATTCAACTCTACATCAGGGCAATCTATTCCTGGTACTGCCTTTCCTCCACAGACAATCAGTGACTCTCATCCGTACATATCTCTGAGATAATTAACACTGTAAAAACACCATCCCTAAGAATACTTCCACTGGATAACTAAAACTTTACAAAATAAATATCTATATACATAAAATATATATTAAAATAAAAACTATACAAGAATTACTTCTACAAATCTCTTCAATTTCAAGACATCATATAGAAATCTGTACACATTTGAAATAGAGTATCTTAACCTATATTTTAATAATCCCCAAATCCTAAGGAGACATGTGGCCATTCAATAGTGCAAAGGGATCAGTTGTAGAGCAGATCTTCATCAGCTCATCTTGTGAACTCACTGATCAAAGAAAATTCATCACTTTTATAAGCACAACTAAGGTATTCCTCAGCTCTGGTTAGAAAGTTGCTTATTCATTTCTGGAAACTAATTAAAATGGGATATATACTTATAAGATTTGTTACCATCAGTCAGCACCCAAGTTCATGTTTCCTGATTCACTGGCTTGCCCAACATTAAGAGTATATGTCCTGTTCCATGGTACAATGTGCACTTGTTATACTATTACTATATACACATTAGAACAGTCATCCAAGGCACAATGTGCACTTGCTACACTATTACTATATATACACTAGAACAGACTTCCAAGGCACCATGTGCACTTGCTACACTATTACCATATATACACTAGAACAGCCTTCCAAGGCACCATGTGCACTTGTTACACTATTACTATATATACACTAGAACAGTCATCCAAGGCACAATGTGCAATTGCTACACTATTACTATATACATACTAGAACAGTCTTCCAAGGCACCATGTGCACTTGCTACACTATTACTATATATATACTATATCAGTCAGTCTTCCAAGGCACCATGTGCACTTGCTACACTATTACTATATATACACTAGATCAGTCAGTCTTCCAAGGCACAATGTGCACTTGCTACACTATTACTATATACACACTAGAACAGTCATCCAAGGCACAATGTGCAATTGCTATACTATTACTATATACACACTAGAACAGTCATCCAAGGCACAATGTGCAATTTCTATACTACTACTATATACACACTAGAACAGTCATCCAAGACACACTGTGCACTTGTTACACTATTACTACATATACACTAGAACAGTCTTCCAAGGCACCATGTGCACTTGCTACACTATTATTATATATACACTAGAACATTCAGTCTTCCAAGGCACAATGTGCACTTGCTACACTTTTACTGTATACACACTAGAACAGTCTTCCAAGGCACAATGTGCAATTGCTATACTATTACTATATAAACACTAGAACAGTCTTCCAAGGCACCATGTGCACTTGCTACACTATTACTATATATACTCTAGAACAGACAGAGTTCTCACTTATCTCTCCTCCTGGGCTAAAGACCCCAGAGCCATCAGGGAACAAAACCTAGCCTTTCAGATTTCATCAGTGCGAAAACCCAATAACAACTAGCTAAGAAACCAAAAACACTGCTTGAGGGAAGATTCCATGACCTATTTGTCCATGGGACCCCATGGGGCACGGTCACATATCACATAAAGTTATTTCTCTTATAACTTCCCTATCCCGATTTATGTACTACAAACCATGGGTAGCTTATCTATAATGGCACATGATTCCTAAAAATAAATACCACAGGCTGGAGAGACGGAACAACGGTTAAGAGCACAGGCTGCTCTTACAGAGGTCCCATGTTTGATTTTCAACACCCACATGGTGGCTCATGACCATCTGTAACTCCAGTTCCAAGGATTCTATGATGTCTTCTGACCTATGTAGCCACAAGTGGTACACAGACATACATGTAGGCAAAACGCCAATAGGCAGAAAATTAAAAAAAAACAACAAAAACTAAGGAGTTTATTCAAGAACTATCTCTCGTTTATTCCAAGATTAATTAAATGGGTAAGAACACCTTCTCTCCTACTCTACCGAGTCTCTACCGATTGCTTAGACCCTCAGGATATTGATTGGACAATCTATAAAAAAGAGATGAAATAAAACTAATAAAACCAGAACATGTCAGGATTTGCTTTGTCAGGTTCAGCATCATTTGAGTGAAAATAAGTCTCTCTCTCTCTCTCTCTCTCTCTCTCTCTCTCTCTCTCTCTCTCTCATCTAGATTTTCGAATGTTAGCTATAATAAACATCACGGCAACAAGGATGTCTAAAGAAACAAGTGGGAAGAATCTTATTTGAAACTTTCCCTAAAACTAGTCATTCTCAGGAATCAATTCCTGTCTTCCCCAGTGACTCCCAGTACCACCTCCCAGTCACCTATTTCTCACCCTCTTTTCCAGGCTGACTAGCACTAAACCACCAAAATGTTATTTACAGTAAACAAATTCCCCACATACCAAACCACACTTTTCTCACCCTACCATCTCCACCAGCAGGCCTTAGTTTTAAACATTCCTTTCATTTAGCCCCTCTGTCCATTTGGGAGGACATTCAGGCTTTGTAACCAGCAGCATGACAGAGCATTGTTCCTTCATTCAGGAACCAATATACTTTTTCTTAAGTAACAAAAAACAACAGAGCTGAAGAATTGGCTCAGTGGCCAAGAGCACTTGTCGCTCTTGCTGAGGACCCATTGGACTTCCAGCACCCACTTTTGATCCTAGGGGATCCAACACCTTCTTCTAATTTTGGAGTTCACTAATCATAAATATGGTACACAGGCATACATGAAGGCCAAACCCACATACATATAAAGTAATAAATAAATCATTTTCATGTTTGTTTGAGACAGAGCTTCTCTGTGTAGCCCTGGCTATCCTAGAACTAGCTCTGTAGACCAGGCTATCCTCAAACTCACAGATATTCAAATGCCTCTGCATTCTGAATGGGATGAAAGGCATACACCATCAAATAAATCTAAAGAAAAAATTTAAATAATAAGGAAAGACAGACAAACAAAGCTTGGCATGATGGCACATGGCTTAAAAGATCTCTGTGAGTTCCAGGTCAGTCTGGTCTACAGAGTCAGTGAGCATTGGAGCTATAAACCCAAGATTCTGTCTCAAAAAAAAAGAAAGAAAGAAAGAAAGAAAGAAAGAAAGAAAGAAAGAAAGAAAGAAAGAAAGAGAGAGAGAGAGAGAGAGAGAAAGAAAGAAAGAAAGAAAGAAAGAAAGAAAGAAAGAAAGAGAGAAAGAAAGAAAGAGAGAAAGAAAGAAAAGTGAAGTAAAGGAAAGACAAGGCCAGAAACTTTCGACAAGTATATAAACTATACACACTCTAAGGCTAGGAATTAAATCACCAGGCTTCACACTGAACAATCTGGCTGTTCTTCACAAAGCCTTTGACAGTGACGGTAAAATGACCACCACACACCTGAGTACCTCTTTACAGCTTTCAAAATCTTCCTTCCCTTCACACACAAAAATGCAAGTGTTAACATTCCCATTTTCCAAGGGGGATAATCCAGACTGAAGGATGAGAGCCAGTACCTCACACCAGGTGATAGATGAGACTGTAGAGTTTAGCTTGCTGAGTCCCAGTCTAACCTGCTATCCACAACCAAAATGGCTCCTCAAAGGACGACTGACAAGCATTGGTGTCAACTGAGCACACAAACACGACACTGACCACCCCAGACAGCTGGGGTGCTCCTCTCCCAGGAACTGTGTTCTTGTTTGCATGATCTGGTTCTTGTCCACTGGTCTCTACACAACAAGAACTCACACATGGACCAGGACTAAAATTCTGCTAACTACACCACTTATGTCAATCCACAAACAAAAAATGACAAAAAACTACTGTTTCCAATCACTTTTATCCTGGTTATTATCCAGTTCTGTTTGTCATCTACACCTGACCCACAGAAAATAATTAAAAAAAGAAGGTTTAGGTCAGTGAGATGGCTCAGTGGGTAAAGGCATCTGTCCCTCAGGCCTGACAACCTGAGTTCAAGTTCAGTCTCCAGAACCATAGAAGATAGAAGAAATAACTCTCCAAAGCTGTCCTCTGACTACATCACACGTAGTATGATATATATGCACATGTACACACACACACTAATAATAAATAAAATTTAAACGGAAAGTTAACATTCATTTCCTTTTGCTTCTTCCAAACGGGAATTAACAAAGTCTTTCGTACTCAAGACAGAGGAAAGCCAGTGGGGAAAGAGAAAGGCAGTTAAAGGGTAGAATCAGAATAAATAACAGAAAACACTATTAGATATTCTAAGCCAGCTGCGCTTTCCCCATCAAATGGTCTTGATCCTAAAGGTATGTCCTGGATTACTTATTGGGGTTAATCCAGCACTCTCCAAGATGAGCAAAAAGATCTTATTAGTGAATTGTTATATATCCCCATAGAAATGCTTTTAAAAACTCACAAGTCTATGCCATACCCCTAAGACATGGTATCTGGCAGAAGTAAGGCCTTCTTGGATTTAATCCATATGAGACACTTACATGTTAATTATACATTAATTAATTAACCACTCCCCCTCATAAATTTTAGCTACAAAATTGTAGCTCAGACTCCAAAGACATTTAAAGTTCCCGATTCTTCCCTATCACTGTTTATTTATACAAGGCATTAATTCACAATCGCTTTGTTCTGGTTTTTTCACTTTTTCAATTCAAAAGAAAAAAATTGCATTCAGTAAAAAAAAAAGGGGGGGTGCAGAAATACTAATTAAGAATCCAGAACAGGTGGGCAGTGGTGGCAACAGTCTGTCAATCCCAGCATCCCCAACACTCAAGAGGCAGAGGCAAGCCGATCTCTGTGTGTGAGAGGCCAGCCTTGTCTACAGAGAGAGTTCCAGGACAGTCAGGGCTACACAGAGAAACCTTGCCTCGAAACACGTCCTCTTCCCACCTCCACCCATCGTCCAAAAAATATCTGATAACATGGGCTGGGGAGACCACCCAGTCAATAAAGCGGCAGCCCCCAAAGCATGAAGACATGAGTTCAGATGCTGCGCACCCCCATAAAAGCATCTCTTGTAATTTGAGCACTTGGGGGAGGTTAGCAACTTAAGAAGCCCTGTAGCTCATTGGCCAGCCAATCTAGCCAATCAGAGAGCAGTATTCAGAGAGTGACCAAGTATTTTTTTTTTTTAAGGTAGAGAGCAATACATGACGCCCATGTAGATGCAGTGTTCAGCATTTCTAAAAACAATTTGTTGCATCGAGTGACTCTTACCTTGAGGTGGTGAAAGGCAAAACTTTCTGGTGGCCTTCACAGCTGCTGTGTACCCGCAAGACTTCTCTCAAGGCTCCTGCATTGATTTTAGAAAAGGAAAAAGACAGAAACAAATATCAAAGCAATTTCATAAAACCTTCACACCTATAATCTTCAATTCCAACTCAACATGCATCATTCCACAGCTCTGTGTATTCAAATAAAATTAAACAGTTCCGCATGAGGTGAAATTAATTTTAATCATTCACATCATCCCCATATTCTAAGTTCACATAATAAAGTTCCTCATTATAAATAAGAGTACAGTTACCCAAGCCATACATAGCGACACTGAGACAGAAAAAAAAGTTCAACACCAGCTCGGGCTACATAGGTGGACCCTGTCTCTCTCACTGTATATATGACAGATAGGTTGGCAGTAACAAGGATGATTTGACACAACCTTCATTTATCTGGTTTCTACCTTTAAAATTCAAGTACTTTTAAAGTATGCATGCTAGGAAACAGTTATGTTATTCAAATACCTTCTAGCCATATAAATGTTTTGAATCATAAGTTATAGAATATCTACAAAATAACTTTTACATTCTTACAAAGAGAATTGCTATTTATTGTATGACTATATATGTAAGTTAGTAAATAACTTGTTGGCCTGAAATTGCATGTATCAGAGAACAAAATGGTCAGCTCATATAAAAAGCAAATTTCAAGTCTTTTTTTTTTCATTTTTTCCAAAGTTTTGAGCATATTTTTACTCTGATTTCTCTTTAACATTCCAAATGACTGCTTAGAGGGGGAAAACAGTGAAAGATACAGATAACAGTAATTATACAACAAATCTCATCTAAGGTGCACAAATCTCAAATCTCAGCATTAAAAAAAAGGATTTATTCTTTAATGTAAGCAAGGAAGGGTGGAAATTACAGGGCCCGAAAACTCAGACTTCATTGTTCTATGATTTAAAAAAAAAAAAAAAAACTTTGTATTTGTGATCAGCATCCTTTCCCACATCTGGCTGCTAACTTAGGTCCCTAATTACTTCCACGTCTAAGCGGACTGCGTAGCTACAAGTAAAGGCCAAACTTTGCTCTTTGCCTTGCGAACTCAAGATGCGTTTAACCACTAGAGGTCCCCCCTTGGCCAGTTTTGCAGACTCGCTATTTTGCTGCACTTGAAACTTTCCGGAGAAATGCTCAGTGTTTTTCTAAAAAAACTTGCGCAAAAATCCACACGACCGAGGTAGCCTCCCGAGCCTCCCGAGCTCCCCATACCAATAAAGCCATCACAACTAGCCATCTAAGAAAATCGAAATGAAAATTCAACACACACACACACACACACACACACACACACACACACACAAACACACACGGCGGGTTTTTATTTCTCGTCTCAGTTTCCCTTAACTTAGAACAATTTTTTAAAACCTATTTTTGTTCCAGGGCACTTTGGGTGATCTCAAATGCATGTTTCTGGCGGTGGCCCCGAGGAGGCAAAAGAACGGGCCAAGGGATGCAGAAGGCGGGGGGGAAGGGCCGTGCAAAAGGCGCCCGAGGAAGTTGCATAAGGAAAGAGACTCCGTTTTTCGGGCTCCCCCCCCCCAAAAAAAAAAGAAAGAAAGAAATCAACGGGGGGGGGGAGGAAAAGGAAGCTAGGCGGTGGCTGGAGGACAGAGAGGGGAAACCGAAGCGCCGTTTACCTTCGAGTCCCCGTGGAAGGGTGGGGCAAGAGCCCTGACCCAAGCGACCCGGCAGTGCGGCTCGATCTCCCACCCGGGCTATCACCGAGCGCGAACGGACAGACAGACACCTTCGCCTCTGCGCGGACCGAGCGCGGAGAAAGCCGCCCGGCCGGTCAACTTTCTCTCACGGTGGCGCGGTGGGCCGTGATCGCAGGGTTCGGATCCCAGAACTCCCCACCCCCCTCCTTTTTTTTTTTTTTTTTTTTTTTTTTTTGTCTTTTTGGGTTTTTTTTTTTTTTTTTTCCACCCTCCGGAGGCGATTAAAGTTTTCCCTCCGCCAGCGCGCCCCTCGCCCCGCCGCTCTCAAGTTTGCCTCCTCCTCCGGTCGGCGGCTGGCGGAGCGCGCGGCGGATGCCTCAGCTCCTGCGCTTCCCGATCCCCACCCCCGCCGGCCTCTACTTCCCCCGCCCCGCCGCCGCCGCCGCCGCCGCCGCCGCCGCTGCCGCCGAGCGAGGCCGGCCCCGCCGGGCCCAAGACTCGAGCGTGGAGCAGACAGCAGCCCATGAGCGCGGATCGGCGCACGCACGCGGCGCCAGGCGGACCCGGGTCGCCGGCCTCGGCCACGGCGGGCGGCCGTAAACAAGTTGCAGGCACCGCGGCCCCCGCCGCAGCCCGCCCGCCGCCGCCTCGCCTTACACGCCCGCGCCCGCCCGCACCGGCGGTGCTGCACTAAGAAGAACGCCGCGACGGCGCGGGTGCCCGGCTCGGCCCGCGCCCTCCTCCCCAGCGGGGACGCCGATGTCGGGCCCGCGCCGCCGCGCTCCCTAAAAGCACTTTCCTGCCTCGGGCAGGAAAAAAAAAAAAATCAAGCGGAGGCTTTATTTCTTTTTTTTCTTTCTTTTCTTTCTTTCTTTTTTTTTTCCGTGCAACTTTCCCAAAATGGCGGAAATTGGAGGCGATCTCTAGGAAATTCTCCCACAGTCGGCGGCGGCGGCGGCGGCGAGCGGGGGAGGTGGCGAGCGGGGAGAGCACACGCAAACTCTCGGCCGCCGGCCCCGCCGCGGCTCCGGGTGTGCGTGCGTGTGAGGGTGCGTGTGCGCGGTGCGAGTCGCGGAGGCCTCTCCGCGCGCGCTCACACTCACACACCGACACACACACACACACCCCGACACACAGACACACACACACACACGGCCGCGCCAGCGAGACGCGCCTCCGCTGCCACATTCAACCAGTCCGTTCTCCGCAACCGAGCCGGGAAGCAAAGTGGCCCGGCCTCTTTTCCCACTGCCTCGGTCTCCCGTACTTGGACTTCTCGCGCTCGCTCGCTCGCTCGCTAGCTCTCCCGGTGCGCGCCCGGCACAAAGGCCACACGGGCGGAGGGGGCCGCAGGGGCGGTGCGCCGGAGCTCGAGTCCTCCCGCCGCCGCCGCCGCCGCCGCCGCACCGAGTCGGCGACCGCGATCGTGCCCACGGTCCCCTCCCGAAGCCTCGGGCCGACTGCGCTCGGAGGCCCCCCCCACCAACACCACCCCGGGGAGGCTGCGGCTCCTCCGAGCCCCCCCACCCCCAGCGCCGCCCCGGACACGCAGCCCCGCGGCGCCGCGCTCCCCCCCCCCCCACCGCCGCCACCCCGAGCCCGGTGTCAAAAAAGCGACCAAAGTGACAAGCTCGGAGGAGGGGGGGTGCGGGGGAGGGGGGCCCACACGCATCCCGCCGCCTGCGCGCCGGCGATGGCCCGACGCGGCCGCCTCGGCCCGCTCCCTTCCGCACGGCCCCCCACACCCTTCCCCGTGTGCGCGCAAAAGGAGGAAAAAATACAAGTCTCTCCTCCCCCCATTTTTTCCTTTCTCTTTTCTCTCTCTTTTGTTCCTCTTTCGCACTCGCACTCACTACTTCAGAGTGAGATGCCCACAGACTCCCCCTCCAGCCGCTTCCGAGTCACTTGCCCACTTTTTTTCCCCGGGATTAAGTTTTCTCCTCTTTCCCAGAGGCGCAGAGAAGTGGGGGAGAAACCCCTTCTCTGCTTCCCCTCCCCTGATCTCTTTCCCAAGACGAGGGTGCGCTTCCTTCCCTCTCTGGGTCTCTGAACTTTCATCCTCACCCAGAAAAAAAATCAATGAATGGCTTTGGCACGGGCCAATCTGCGGATTAATTAGAGATTAGATCCGATCAACCGCTTCTTACCCCCAAATTTTCTCTTTTTTTTTTTCTCCGTCTCACGAGTAGTCCTGACAAATGGTCCAGGGCTGCGAGCGCAGTGCGCATGTGCGCGTAGAGTCAGGGCTGGGGAGAGGGGAAACTGCGCTGGTGCCGGTGCCGCCGCCGCCGCCGCCGCCGGGGAGGCTCGCACTGGCTTCCCTGTTACTGCTGCTGCGCCTTCGCCCTGGAAAGGAGCAATTGAGCGGCTCGGCCGAGGCGGCCGCCCGCAGACACTGGTTCAGGTGCATCTCTTCGCGATCCTTGTCGCTGCTTCGGAGCCCGTTCAAAGAACGGCCCGAACAAATGGGAAAGACTGAGAAGGTTATAGATTTCTTTGTCTGCTTTTGCACTTTACTTTTTTTCTAAGGCAATTCTCGGAGCAGCGAATCCACCATGTGCTGGTTAAATGTGTGCATTCAGCCATTAAAGAGTGGGCCCTGGTCTCACGCCATTGCTACCTGGGAGCTAAATACATGCCACAGGTCAAGAAAAATAAGAAATAAAGTTCTAAGCTTGCACGGAGTTTAATTTGCCCTTTTTGAGACTGGAAGAATGCATAATAAAGTCTGAAACTTGCACGTTCTTTCCGCATCCTAAATGGGATTCGTATTGACAGCTTGGGGGGTTAGGCCTCTGTTCTAAGGAATTCTGGGAGTTCTACCTTAACTTAGAAATCCTTGATAAAGTGCCTAGGCAATAAGACAGGACCTCTCGCTTAATGTACTCAGTCAAGATGGCTGAGCTTTTCTCAATAGCAAGCCCTGCCTTTGTCAGAGCGTCAAATCTGGATCAAGCTAGTATTGTATTTCGATATTGACAGCTCTCTGACTGCAAACTGGATTTGGGGGAGTTTACGGTTTCCCCCCTCTCTACAAGATTCGGGAACAGACAAAACAATTGGAAGTAATTAAAGTTGTGATAAATATGTTGATGCCCATGGGAGAGTTTGCTGTGAAGGGAAGTGGGGGTGGGGGGGGTAGTAACTTGTGATTTCTGAGAGGGTGAAGCAAACCTAATAAGTCTCTGAGGGAAAGCGGCCAACAGTGGGGAAGTAAAGGAAAGCTCCGCCTCCAGCATGTACTGTTTGTTTAGCTTCTAGTGAAGGGTACAGGGGCCTTTCTCTGCTATTGCTGCCTGAGGCCTAGAATTTAAATATATCACAGATGGAATTCCGTATTAAAAACTCTTCCCCTAAAATGTAAGTAAGATTAGTCTTGATTGAATTTTTTTCACTTAAGGAATGTTCCTTGAACTAGTTTCAGAAAATTCTTAAATTCTTTCCTCGGGCCCCTGAAATTGTCCTAGAGAAACCGACCACGGCCTATTTCTTCTGTTACTGTAGAGGGCAGCTCTCCAAATCCCAGATCGAGGTACATGGCTTGACATGTGCTTTGGGACACAGGTGCTAACTAACCCTGAGGAGTTGAAGAATGAGTTTGGAAAATAAGCATTATGTGTTGCCCAGCCGCTGTGTCCCGGTGTGCAGCAGGGAAAGTCTGGTTAGTGAGAACTACTGATAATCTCATACCACCACCTGAGGACTCATTCCAGTCAACCTGGTTCAAGGCTGTGCCAGGGCAGCTTCATTAGCAGACAGGAATTTCAGCCTCCATCCTTCTCTCCCCAATGCTCGAGTATCAAAAAGTGAAATGGCCAACGGCAGACTAAAAGAAAAAGGCCATGGGTTTTGTGTTAACCTAAGACCTTGCCCCAAGAAAATCAAAATTAATTTCAAAATCCTTTTTCTAAAATTCCATCCATTTTAAAGTCGTTCCCTAAATAATTTTAGGTGATATTTCTGGCGCTCATGCGCGCTTGTGTCAGGGTTTGCTTTGGTTTTGCTTTAAAGTCTTATACTGCAACCCAGACTGGCCCTAGATTCACAGCAGGCCTTTACCTTGGCTTCCTAAGCTCCGGGATAGTAGATGTTTGCTACTATACCCACCCATCCTTCTTGCAAAGTGCCTGAAATAAAAAGATGGCCAAAAGTAAATTATGTGCAACTATGTTAAGTAGTAAATACCATGGTAGCAAGAATAATTGAAGAGTGCCCTTAGCTATAGGGAAAGATGTGCATCCAAGATGTTTGAAGGCCCATTATCCTAGAAGGAGTCTCTGGAGGACAATCAATCAGAGAAGGCCTATTAAAGCCAAGGGTTAAGAGAGCATGCCTTGCATAGAAGTCTGCCCTGGTGAGGGTTGACCAACAGAAATGAGGATGGCTTGAAGTTCTTTGATACTATTCATTGTATCTCTGCTCCAGAAGTCACTGTGGAAACTTTGTCTCAAGTTGTCTTGGCCCAACGTAGTGGAGTTACAAATGATACTGACGCCCTTAAGAATAAGGACTTAAAAAACTACTCCAGCTCCCCACCCCACCCCCCTGGGAAAAAAAAATCTGGAATGGCACCGTCACAGACAAGCAGAAATGCCATTAGAACCCAGCTGTCAATTTAGTCCTTTATATAAATTGGCATTGTCATCAGTACATTGGAACCACTTGTCCCCCCAGAAAACTAATATACTAATAGAACCTTCATTTTGCCCTGCCTTCAACCTTCCACTAATAATGTGCTGGTGAACTGGCGAATACATTATGCTTCTGGCCAGTGCTGTTTAATCTCCTCCCACCCTACTTCTTGTTTATCTGACCTTTCTCATCCCAGAACAGGTAAATACCAAACTCATTTTTAAGATGTCCGGAACAAGGGGATAGTTTCAGTTCCTTATTTCTCTATGTTTTTAATATCAAACAACCATCCACACCCCCCAAATTCCATCCCTAGATATGGTGAAGACAAAGTAATTTTAAGTGGAAAATATTTTAAATAAATTATGGTACTCATTCTTCAAAGACATTTTGAGGCTTCTCAACAGCTCCCAAATAACAGTCATTCAAACCTCCAACTTTATACCCTTAGCTACTTTGTGAACTCAAGTTAGAAACTTCCATCCCTGTCCCCAACAATAAGCCTGTCCTGCCTTTCAGGACACAGGCCTGTGGTGGATGGGCTCCTCCATGAACCAGTGGTTCCCCTCTCACCCACATTTAAAGATGCCCAAGAATGAAGTCCAGTAGGTTTGTATTCTGTTCCATTGTACTACGCCACTGGGAACCACTGAGCAGGCCCATTCACATATTAGGGCTTTCATTCTCTCTTTAGTCTGACAATGAAAACCGACTGATTTCTGAGCCTCCTTAAAACCCATGTCCCTCTCTGCCCCTTCCAGTGTGGCAAGTACATGTCACATTTTAGTACAAATGATATAGGACCCAGAAAGTAACTGAAGTCAGGAGTGAAGAATCATCCACTTCCCAGGTGTGAGAATGTTATCAATGGAGAGAGAGAACTCGTCCCCTGGGTTTGATAAAGGTCATGAATTCCATTTCCCTAAGGCTGGTTAGATTTGATCAGCTTTATAGTCCCAAACTGCTCTTCCTAACCCAGCATCTCATGTTGCAATGTGTGTGACTGGTCATCAGTCTTATCGGAAAGTTGACTGTTTCTATAAAAATTGTCTAAGTGAACAATGCTAAAAATTGAGATTTTTTTTTTTTACTGAGTTGCCTTACTTTAAAAAATGCATTGAGTGATCAAGTGGTTTTTGTTTCTTTCTCTCCTTCCTCCTCCTCTTCCTTTCTTATTCTTATCCTTTGCCTAGGTAATGTCATACTCCATATTATTTCAAGGATGCAAACTTTGGTTTCACCCCGATTCTTGCTATTAATACCTGTAAGAGCTCAGTTTTATCTTCCTCTGAATTAGGACTCTACACTTTTTCCACTTGCTCCAAAATTTTTTTATAGGATCTTAGATCTATGAGTATAGATAATAGATACATAAATCAAGCATTTTTATAACAAATTATAAAAAATTGTTTTAAAACAATTATTTGATATTATAACCATACCATTTATAAACGTGAAAGCAAATTTGCATACTTATATAATGAATGTGTTTATCAGTACATCAAGAATTAAATTTCATCTGAATGCTTAATATTGCAGGATTTAATGAGCATCTTCATGATTTTCCAGGAGTTTATTGACATTTAAATGTTACAATTATTAATGCTGAGAATGCCATTCACATAAATATGTACTACAAAATGGCAAAAATATACTTAGGGCCATTTCAGAAATTTTTGAAAATTTTGTTCTAATTCCAAGTCAAAATTTATTTAACAATTTTTTTTCATGAAACTCAAGTGAGCAATGCAAGTGGTAACTTTTAAACTCAAACATTTTGACAAAATATAATCAAAATAGATACTAATCAAATGTTTATGTGCTGAGGAATGATACTAAAAGTCTTTGCTTATTTAAGTGCAAAATTTTCGTATATACAACCAAGACACTGTAGGTCATATCATACAGAAGTCTCAGATCTAAGCCTCTGTCTTTCGAGTGACCTTTTCTGACATTCCATGGTGTAGCTGCATACTCATTGGAATGTGTACATGCTGTACATTCAGAACCAAGGCCGAAGTGAAGTCACAATACCACATGGGTGAACACTTCCAGCTATGGCTTAGATGCATGTGCTGCGTGTTTGATTTTGAATTAATCTCTGGTTGTTGCACGATCAAGAACTTTGTGCTACTGCCAATTTTGTGTATATAACCTCCATACTCAGTGATGTAATCCAAAGTGGAGTTGTGATCCAGAGCTTAAGAAGATGAGGTCTACATAACACTGAAAGGTTTGTTCAAGGAGTTTCATTTTGATCTTAATTCATGTTCTTGGGACACATCTGCATATGTTATTAGCACAATCTGAAAATTAGCAAAACTAAATTCAAGTATCTTAGTGGAAGATTTCGCACACCTTCCACACAAATGATCCATTTGATACCCTGCACTGATAAGAAATAAAAACACTAAATAAAAAAAGAAAAGAAAAAAAATCAAGGCCTTGAAACTGAACAATATTAATTAGAACAAAGCAGATTTCATAACATATTGGTGGCAGTAGTCCACAATTATTTCCCTAGCAATCTTCTCTAGAATCCCCTTTGCTTTTACCCTGGCTTCCTGTCCACAAGTGACTGGATCAAGAGTTAACAATTCATTTGAGAACCGAATGGAAAGGATAGTCTAGGAATCACCAGAGAGTGCTTGCCCTTGCCAATGGCCAGTCATACTTAGCCCATGAACAAGAGCTACCAGAGCTAACGGTGGCTGATAGACACTACACAAGTGGTAGGTCATTCATAGCCAAAGGAAGACAAGATAGATTCTAGCCTTCATGGCACACATCTGTAGTCTCAGGGCACCAAGGAAGTGCTCGAAAGAAAATCACAAGTCTGATGCCATAGCAGAGGTAACATAGCAGAATCCTGTCTCAAACATGCAGTTTGGACCATCTACTCGTACTGTCCTTTCTATATTTGTGAAATGAAATGGTTGACAATACCTAGCCCAGGAGGGTGTTATGAGAATTTTATGGATGAATATAAGAAAAAGTTCTCAGTATTTAGTTGTATCAAATAAATGGTAGAGACTTGCTTTTGTTTATTATATTTATCAGCTACTAGGAAATGATAATTATATATATTTACAGGTGTTATATTTTGAATATGAAATGCCTTTAGAAGGCTTATGTTTTGAAAGCTTAGTCTCCTGTGGAATGTGCAGAGGAAGTGAATTTGGGGAAGTGAATGGATCAGGAGGCTTCTGTTTGACTTAATCCTCCAATGGATTCAGTTGAGTGGACTATGGGAAGTGAAGGAAACTGTGGAATGCGGTCTTGATTAGCATAAGTAGGCTAGTAAAAGAGATCTTTGAAGAGTTCATTTAATCCCTGTCTCTTCCTCTCTCTGTCTCTGTGTCTTGCCTACACTAAAGGGGACAGCCTCTACCACCACCACTCAATTCTACTTCATCTCAGGTCCAGAACAATAAATTCAGCACCCGGGGGAATTAAAAAGCTGAGCCCTAGGAAAGAACACTTTTCCTGATCTAAGTGATCACCATTCTGCTCTGCTTCCATGTTCAAAGAACAATTAAAGCCAGGTGGTGGTGTCGCATGCCTTTAATCCCAGCACTCAGGAGGAAGAGGCAGAGTCAGGCAAATATCTGTGAGTTCAAGGCCAGCCTGGTCTACAAAGTGAGTTTCCAACAGCTAGTGTAGAACACAGAAGAACCTTGTCATGAAAAAAAAAAAAAAAAAAGAAGAAAGAAAGAGAAATATTTGATAGTTATGTTTTTGTGCCCAGTGGATTTAACTTCTGGGTCATGATATTGTCTCCAATAAAACAAGTTCCCAGATTTTAAAGCTAAATAACATTCCGTTGTGCATATGTGTCACATTTTCTTTACATGTTTATTGATGGCTAGGATCCAAGTTGGTTCTATAAGCTGACAATCATGAATAGTGGTACAAAAAAACCACAGGGGTAAGTACAATAATCTTCGTATACGTCTTCAAATCGTTTGGGTAAATACTGAGATGCAGCATCTATAGAGCACTAATAGTCACAGTTTCAGTATTTTTTTAGTACCTTCATGCTGTTTTCTATAATGATGTCACAGGGTGACATTCCCCTAGTGTGCAAAAGTATGCCCCGTTCCCTGTCCCGTGCTTCTCTTTCACATTTTGACAATGGTCTTCCTAACACCGATGTGGTAACAGCTCATTTTGCCTTCCTCTGATTAGTGGCATTGAATATTTGTTTTGTATCAGTTTACTGTATGTCTTTGTTTGAGAAGTATTTGTTGAAGTCTTTTGTCAGGCTTCTGTCTGATCCTGTGTTGTGCCTACCATCCAGGCACTGAGACCCAAGACAGAGTCTTCACAACTCCTAGTGACTGACAACAAATGCTGATTGAACAGCTAAAAGAAATATTATAATACGTATTATTATACTACCCTCTGGCCTGTTCTTTCCTCACTGGTCACCAGGCCATAGGTACCATGCCATAGGAGCATGGGCAAGAACATCCTGAAAGTTGTTAAAAGCACATAAACAGAGTGATGATGGAATCCATAGGCCCCATTTCAAAGAAACTTGCTATTCAGAATATATTATCTTTATTTAGCATTTATATTACACTTTACACTCTCCAGGCCTGTTCAAATTCTTAACTAAATATTTGTTTAAAGCATTCCCACATTATCTTTCTTAAGAGAGATAACTGAGGCATGACTCCAGTTGCTATTACCTATATTGGGCATTACAAAATGCTGACTTTATCTCTCTCTGTGTGTGTGTGTGTGTGTGTGTGTGTGTGTGTGTGTGTGTGTGTATGTGTGTGTGTGTTATCACTGTAAGAGAAGAAGCAATTGTTGCTTTATATTATACCGTGTCTTGCATTTGGTTCTATTTTAGAAGTAGGAAACAATAGGCAAGTTTTAAGCAGAGGGTTTCTGATGGGCTTAACATCTTCAAAGAATGTAATTTTGAAATTTCATATTATGTTATTTCACCATAGTTCAGTAATTTCTCAATGTTTTCCTATGACAAGCTGTTCAAGAAAGTAGTTCTTGGAGCTTTGGGGTATAGATAAGTGGGTAAAGCTTGAGGTCTTGAACTTGATCCCCAGAAACCACATAAAAGGCTAGGTGTAGTGGTGCCTGCTTACAAGCCCAGGGAGGCAGACAAGCAGGTCTCAAAGGCTTGCTAACCAACCAGCCTAGACTGATTATCAAGTGCTAGGTGAGAGAGGCCTGTCACAACAGCAGCAGAGGTCACAGTGGATAGCACCTGGGGAACAAAGGAGGTAGAGACTCACTTCTGGTCTTCACACACATACACTCCCACACTAATGATCATGTATACATATCCCCCTCCCCAAAACACACACACACATGCAAGGTAGCTCTTTCTAGTGATTATACGTAGGGATGGGGGAGTTAACTGTATGTAAGCCCCTGGAATTTCTTAGCAGTAAAAATTAAAATTGATAAAGCTCAGCGTTCCACTGATGAAATCAGCAAAGATTGACATAGTGTAAGAGTCTATAAATAAACTCAGGATATATACACCAGGGTATATATGAGAAATACCCAAGTCCAATCATAGACAACTCTATAGAGTTTCTGGAAGTGGACGCACACTGCTCTGAAATAAATGCTGGCTTTTGGTCACTGCCCTTACAGATTGAAATGTTACTAATACAGAGGAGCTGTCAGTAAACCTGGAAGACTTACCCATTTGGCCTTACTGGACCCCTTTTTTCATTGATGTTTATGGCTATATCAGCCTTCACCTGAGGATCTCCCAGCTCGCTGGACTCTCTCTCTCTCTGGACTCTCTCTCTCTCTCTCTCTCTCTCTCTCTCTCTCTCTCTCTCTCTCTCTCTCTCAACAAATACCTCTACCTTTCTCATTGACTTCTAAACTCTCTTTTATCTCCCCCAGAGAAATGCTAACATGCTAACATTTCTTACCCATGTCATGCCTTTAAATGTGTTCTAGATTAGACCCTCTGTGCCGAGCAATTTTATGTCAACGTGATAGGAGCATTCATTTGGGAAGACGGAACCTTAACTATGAAAGTGCCCCCAACAGATTGGCCCATGGGCATGACTGTGGTGCATTTTCTTGATTGATGAATATGGGAAGGTCCAGTTCATTGTGGATGCTGCCACCCCTGGGCTAGTGAGCTTATGTACTATAAGAAAGCAGGCTGAGCTAGCCATGAGGAGCAAGCCAGTAAGCAGCACTCTTCCATGGCCTCTGTAACAGCTCCTGCCTCCAGGTTCCTGCCTTGAGTTCCTGTCCTGATTTCCCTCAGAAATTGGTTGTGTCCTGTAAGTTATAATGTGACAAAAACTCTCTCCTCACCAAGCTGCTTTTGGTCATGGTGTTTATCTCCACAGTAAAAATTCTAGACACCATCTCTCTGACCCATGAATTGTCATTGTCCTCTCAAAATTCCCAGGCTGTCATTCTCTGAGACTTTTTTTGTATCCTGAAGCTGTTTTTCTTCTTTCACATCTTAGCCAGATAGGAAAATGTCTACACCCCTTCAAACCAATTCACAATCTCTCCTTTCTTTGCTTCTAACATCCCCCCCCTTTTTTCATTTAAATTTAGTTATTTGACTGTTTTGCATGCATGTATATATGTGCACCACGTGCATGCCCAGGACCATCAGAGATCAGAAGAAGGCATCTGATCCCTGGAGCTAGAGTTACCAGGTGGTTATGAGCCATGCCATGAGGTTGCCTATTCTCTCCAGGAGCAACAAGTGCTCTGAAAAAACCAAGCGATTTCTCCTGTCTCCCAATATTTATTTGTTTGTTATTAGTGTGTGTCCATGCAGGTCAGAGGACAACTTTGCAGAGTTGCCTTCCTTAGTGCACCTTTATGTAGGTTTGGAGGATTGAACCCTGGTCTCCAAGCTTGCCTGGCAGGCATCTTTACCTACTGAGTCATCTTGCTACCCCACCCCCAGCATTCATGAACAAGTAGTTCACACTTACTTTCTTCATGTCCCGACCTCTTAGTCATTTTTCAGACCATCTCTATGTGTGCTTCCCTCTGTGGAAAGTCCCCAGCGTCATCCTACACATTGAATCTACTGGCCACAGTCTACTTCCTACTTAAGATTTTAGAATTGTTTGGCAGTACTTACTAATTCGCTTTATACCTGTCTTCTCATGCAGCATCTCTGCCAATTTGCTGTTCTATTGTTCTCTTGTTCCTCAGGCCTGGCTCCTCTTTCCCTCATCTGATGAATATGTGCTGGGTGTTTAAATTATCATTCTGACTGGATTGAGGATTTTCCCAAAGAGTTGCAAAGAATTATTTCTGAATATAGTTATGAGAGTGTTTTCAAAGGAAAGGCATTGAGTTGGAGGACCCACAAGTTATGTACACCAGGCAACCCTAGAGCAATATTGTAAAGTACCATCAACCATCTGGGATGCACCCTCTCCTGGAGATGGGATGCATGATTCTTCCCTGGCCTTTAGACAATAGAATTACAGGATGTTTTGTCTCTGTACTCCAAAACTTACACCATTGACATTTCTCACCTTCCTCTTAGTCTTTGGACTTCTGGCCATGTTACATCATGACCTCCGTGGTACTAAGTTCCTTTTCTCATACTGAACCACATAGCATTAGCCTTTTATGAAACTTTTTTATAGTCATGTGAGCCGATTTTCTAATAAACCTCCCATGTCTATCTACTTACCCATCCATCCTCTATATACCAGCTATTCCTCATTTTGGGTGTCTGTCTCTCTGAAGAACTCTGAACTAATAAAATATACTTCTGAAACCAAGTTCTGACCTTTTATGATTACTCTGTAGTAATTCATATTGATTGACAACCTCACAGTCTAGATTTACCTCGGAAATAAATCTCTGGGTATTTCCCTGAGAAAGTTTGTAGACCTGCTTAAATAAAGTAGGGAGAGCCACTTTAAGTGTGGGCAGCACCACTGTATGAGCAAATGCCCTAGACTGTATCAAGAAGAGAAACTGAGTTAGATCTCAGCATTTCCTTGTTCTCTGCTTCAATGTGCAGATTCAATGTGACCTGCTGTCTCAGACCCCTGTCACCATAACATTTCTGTCACGATGGACTGCATTTCCTCAAACCACGAGCCAAAGTAAACCCATGTTTCCTTTTAAAATATTTTAACCACTAATTTACTTGTTTCTTATTGCGGGTATATATGATGAAGGTATACACCATGGTGTCAGTATGGGGGAGGATGGTCAGAGGATTCGGTTTTCCTTTTCCTACTTTCATTCAGAATCTAGGGATTGAAGTCAGATCATCAGACTTAGCCCGACAAGAACCTTTTTACACTGAGCTACTAGTCTGCCTCATTCTCTTCTTCATTAAGGTATTTTTGTCACAGTAAAAAAGTAACAAAGATATTGTCTGAGCTAGGGTTTCCATCGCTCTGTGACCATGGCACTCTTATAAAGGAAAAACATTTCATTGGGCCTGGTTTATAGTTCAGAGGATTATCATCATGGCAAGAAGCATGGTGGCATGCAGGCCGGCATAGTGCTGGAGAGTAGCTGAGAGCTTTACATCCTGATTTTCTGGCAGCAAGAAGAAAGAGAGAGCCTGGCTTAAGTTTCTGAAATCCAACCTCCCCCCATCCCTCCCTCTCCCGCAGTGACACATTTCCTCCAACAAGGCTACCACTTCTAATAGCGTCCCTCCCTATAAGCCTGTGGGGGTCATTCTCATTCAAATCATCACAGACACTATTCTAGGTAAACCCTTTTTATCTTCTCAAGGGCACCTGAGTACATCTTTGGGGACTGAATTATGTTATCATGACTGCTCTACTGACCTCTGAGTACTACGTTCCCCATTTCTAGAAATGAATTTCCAAGGATTATCTATGTATTTGAAGACAAAGATAGTATGTTTGACTAAAAACAACGTTTGAGTGTTGGAGTTAGACCTCGGTTGGAGTCTCTATTTTAGCTCCTCCTAACGAAATATTAGATTATGACAACCTAAGTAAACTGAGTTTTCTCTCATTTACAATAATCCCATTTTCTTAAGATATTCTCAGTTTACAGGAGAGGATATGGGTGAGCTCAGCACATGGTACAAACATGAAGTTTTTGCTTGATTGTTTTGCTCTGTGTTCTTCATCCAAGGTTACAGTGCTGCTGAGCTCTCAGGCATGGATTTAACAACGACTTCCTCTTCCTGTCACCCACATCCAGCTGGTCAACAAATCCCAGTGATTGTTCCTCTATAATGCCTCTCCACCCTTCCTCCCCCCTTTTACTATTTCCTCTGTCACTGCCCTACTTTGTCTCCTGGCAGAATTATAATCTTATATTTATATCTACATTTTTATTACAATTATACTCTTTAGTAATGTTACTCATTTACCTGTCTCAACCCTTAAATGAATTCTCCTAACTTTAGAAGAAATCTGTGTACTCCAGACCTTTCTATCACAAGCCAGAATGCCATAGAACCTCATTTAAATCAAGTAAGTCAGTGCATTGTCACCTGGCATTGCTATCTTTACTTTCTAAGCTTCAAATGTCCTATCTCAGCCTATCAAAATGTCTAAGTCACAGACTGGGAGTGGAGCACAATGGTGGAGCATTTGCTCATTTTACATAAATCCCTGGGCTTGATCTACAGTACTGTCACAAAGGGGTTTAACTCATTCAATTGAACGTTTATATATCATTCCTGTTTCATAGCTCGAGTACCCAATAATGATATTCTTACCTCTGATAACCAAAAGATGAGAACAGCCTACCAAATACTTAATTAACAGGATATATACTATCCTCTCTTCCTCTCTCTCTCTCTCTCTCTCTCTCTCTCTCTCTCTCTCTCTCTCTCTCTCTCTCTGTGTGTGTGTGTGTGTGTGTGTGTGTGTGTGTGTGTGTGTGTGTGTGTACACACAGGCATATACACATGCCTATGTAATATAACCAACTTAAAGTGGAAGAGGATCTGGGCAAACACTACAATGTAGACAATCATTTAAGACATTACACTGAGTGAAATAAACCAAAAAGGAAAGGACACTCAGATGAAGTCCTAAAACTGGAAAATTCCTGGAGAGAGAGAACAGAAAGGCATTGCCAGGAGCTGTGGGGGGTGGGGGAGGGTACAGATATTATTTAATGAGTAAGATTTTCAGCTTTGTAAGAAAAATTTTCAGTACATCAGCGATACAAAGCAATGTGAATACACTGTTACTAGGCTATATTTTAAAATGGAAAAACTTAATGTAGAGTTTATCATACTATAAATATTTTTAAACTAATTTTTAATTGTAGAGATCCTGAACCAAGGACTGTGTCAGGTGTTAAGAATACAGAAATAAACAGAATGTCCACTGTCCTAGGAACACCTGTTACTAGACAAGACTCACATCCTACTTCAGCCAGGAAAATCCTAGTTAGCCACACTTGAAACATAAATCTTTCTTCTCTTCTGTATCTGTTTTAGCACTTGTCACATCCTGCTCTGCATTATATCTGGAGTAACATTTGTCTCTCTTTTGAGATAATAAAATACCCTAAGGTCAAGAGCTCCATCTTATCTATTCATTTTTTAATCTATCAAAGCACTTACTACAGTTCATTGCACATAATGGGAGCTCAATAAATACTTGTGGCGTTGAACAGAATAGAATGGAAGTTAACTCCAGCCATCAATGATGTCCAGAGCCAGAAATGACACCTTTCTCAGAAAGAGTTACCAAGGGATGGCACCATCAAATGAAAAATTCACAGACAAGCCTTACTTTAAAAAAAAAAAAAATCTAGGGCTGGGGATGTTGCTCAGGGTAGAATTGCAGCTTAGTGTTCGACAGGTGCTCAGTTAGACCCCCAGCACCACAAACAAGCCAGAGCTCACCACAACTACATCATTACTCTGTACTGGGCATCCCTAGGAATTATGAGCTTAATGGATAGGGCTAGATATGAATAGATCAAATATCATGAGTGCTATAAAATTTCACATGTAAAGCTATGTTTTAAACATGGAGGAATGGGTTTAGGCACATAACATCATGTGGGGATCTGTAACTTCCTAATCTCTGATAATTTCAGTTATAATCCACCCAGGTATCAACAGTGAGTTAAACCTGTCTCCTTGGAGGTTCTTTTCTTTTCCATATATTTATTTATTTATTTATTTATTTATTTATTTATTTATTTATTTATTTATTTATTTATGTATGTATGTATGTATGTATGTATGTATGTATTTATTTATTTATTTATTCATTCATTCATTCACTCATTCATTCATTCATTTATTTATTTATATTATCTGGGATTCTTCTTTTTAACGTTAGGACAAGAATTTGTGTCTTAGTTTCTAGATGAGAGTTAGATCTCTGGATGCTTAATAGTAATGATTCTATTCAATAAATATTGCTATATGACAAGATCTATGCTAAGATTTTTGGGGTGCCCTGTTGTGCTCTTTGCTGGCAGTCCAGGGAGTTAGCAGGGTATCTCTCTTTTCACATGCTTACCCTACATGCCTTTACTTTTCTTTATTTAGAGCATAACACTTTTCTTCTAGTTCTTCTCATTGAACACAGTTTGGGGGCCTGTCCATTTTCAGGATTCTCAACTAAGAACTTTGGGCAACAAAATGGGAATAAGTAGACTTCATCAGAACACCCTGATTCCTGGCCCCAGGGACAGTGGCAGACATAGGTAGATCCCTCCAAAACACACAAATCAAACTCTTGAATGCTGTTTGCTTTTGTCTCTAAAACTCCATTGTTCGCTATTCCCTTCAGTTTAGTGGCCTATCAAGTCTTGTTCTAACAAATTCTGCTTTTTTTTTTTTTATCTTTGCTTATAAGCTAAAAGTCTCTGTTAGTGTATTTCAGCTGTGGGTCAGTGTCTAACAGCCTTTTCTCCGGGATCAAATGTCAGATATCTTGCATATTATGTATTTACATTACGATTCACAGCAGTAGCAAAATTACAGTTATGAAGCAGCAACAAAAATAATTTGATGGTTGGGGGTCACCACGGCATGAGGAACTGTGTTAAAGGGCCACAGCATTAGGAAGATGGAGAACAACCGGTCTTTGTGATGCAATAGGCTTTGTTCCCATTGCTCTTTGAGCAGGTGTATACATGGCCAGATCTTTGCATACAGCTAGACTGTGCTCCTGCTCAGGATCTCACCAGGTGCAATCAGTGTCTC